>BMAO01000710.1:0-38474 GCA_019973975.1 Trichonephila clavata | reverse complement strand
GGCCATCTACCCACAAAAAAAGAGAGCAACCAGGGGGAAAAATTCTTCAGATAAACATGACGCAAAGAGAGCAACCAAAGAAAAAAATCGTCAGATAAACATGACGTGAGAGAGCAACCAAGAAAAAAGAAATCGTCAGATAAATATGAAGCAACTCATAAAACACACAAAAAACTGACTGCTCTCATTAACAACTATATCGTTCGTTCGCCTAACCAACTCTCTGGTAGGGGAGTGTATAGTGATATAATCTATATAAGCCAGTAACAACCTCCGCACCATGGTGATCGTTTTGGTGTAATGGTTAAGTTACTCGGTTTCAGACCCAAAGGTCCCGGTTCTGTCCTTCCGGATAAAATGCGCCACTTCAGATTCATGAACTATTATTATTTTATTCCTTTTTACTGTATTTTTTTATTTTGTGCTTTGATTTGATATAAATAATCTTAATTTTTTATTTTATAAACATACCATATTTCTAATGAACTTGTATTCAACAATAAACAATGAAACATATTTATATCTTAAAATTCAAACAAAAATTGAAAAAACATTGGAATTATTCAGTAGTAAAGTTATAAACATTAAACGCACAATATTTATAATAGGTTATTAGATTCACACATACTGAAACACACTCAACAAAAAATATCCAAAAAATACAATATATTGCACCTTTTTATTGCAATTATTTTGAAAGTAGCTTATAATTCATAAAGAGCCAAATATAGCAACCCAAAACAGAGGAATTTGAATTCCAAAGCTGTAAAAATAGGAATAGGCCTCCAACGAAATCGGCATTACTGTTCCGCCTATATTTGTTCCTCTTACTATCAGACTTTGCAATGAACTATGTGTTTGAAAGAAGTATACTACACCTCAACTTCATCTGTCAAGACTTCGGTTTTTGCTTTTGAATAGGAAAACAATACTATTTTTTGGAATTTTCGTGATTTTGAACTATTCTAACTAGTTGTCTATACAAAAATCTTCGACAAGTTGTAATTTTTTAATTATTTGGGCATCTTTTATTGAACTATTAAAATCTTTATGCATTTAACCACTTGGCTCAAGTGTAGTATAGGGGAGGGCCTTGGATTTGGCTATTTTTATATAGATATGGTGAGATTACGAATTATTCTTGCTTCGGACGCCTATCTCTAAGTGAAGTAGCGTGGCAATCGATTTTAGTCGTCAAAAAAAAAAAAAAAAATTAACAAGCCCCCCCATACCGGAACTTGTTAAATTAATCCCTGCCTTTCATTTTTTAAAAAAATTCGTAGCAGTGTCTTTGGCAATATAATTGCTGGAGTAGAATAAGACCGGAACAAGATAAGTAAAATGTCAGCTGTGTATTAAATGCAAAAGATTTATTAATACATTTAATAAACCTAGCTCAACATGAAGCAGTATTTATTTCATTGTAAAGAAGAACGAGTTGTATGAGGCTTCAAATAATATCATATCTTAACATCTGAAGTTAACATAAGAGGATAAATTTTTTTCACTTATTTGTTGTTAACTTCTATGGGCATTAAATATCTGAATAAAAAGCTTATACCCGCATGAAAGCAATTAAACTATTCAAAATTATTGTAACTATTAATGTTGTGTTTAATTCACATAAGAAAAATTCTACAGATAAAATATGCATTGCTTACATGTTATCTCAACCTATTGGAGACATTATAAGAAAAGAAGCACATGATTTGAAATTTAGCACGTACGATACATAGGATATTGGGGTGCCAACTTGTTGAGTTATCTTGAATGTTGCGATAATTCGCAAGTACCAAATATGCATTTTCAAATTAATATCATAAATATTATTTTTTACAATCTGCAAAATAGATTTAATTTATTATTATGGTGATCAAAATTTTTTGTCAATGATCTTCTTATGAAGAGTTAAATATTTTTTATCACATTAACTTCTATTCAATCTAATTCTTCATTGCTGTTGTTTATAGGCATAGATTGTTATACTACCTTTTCTTTGGCTGATGAAACAAATAGCCAGAGGGATGAAGCAGTAAGTATGAAGAAGAGAGGGAATAAAAATTTCTTTTCTCTATATTTTGGGCCCGAAACTATTATTTGTCAGGTGTCTTTTATGCATTGAATATTATATGTGTTGAATCATGATTCACTAGTTGTTACATTATTAAAATTCTAAAATTGTGTTTCTCGTATTGTAGCAGTTGCTTTGAATTTGTTGTACTATTTGGTGTATTCCTGACATTCCATTTTACCCAAATACTGGTTAATTTGTTACTTTTCTGTTTTACTGGCACAAATCTGAGCAAGTGTTTAGTAGTGGCAATACATAATATACTTATTAAAAAAGGTTATAAATGTAAGTTCACATTTTTTTCATTTTTTTTTTTATGTATTTCAAAAAGATATTACTCATAAGAATAGACTGCAACTTGTTTTGAAAATGTGATGGTAAACGGTTACCTGTGAAAATATCCTGTATTGGTTCTATAATTTTTGGCGACTTTATTCCTTGCTCTAGCAAAACTAGAAAAGTACCATTAATTCTTTAAAAAAAGCCTTGAAGAAAGATGTTTCTATGTTAATTTTTCAAATTTTCTTTTATTTAATATTGGCATAAGTTCGATATACGAACTTTTTTTTTTGCTGCCTTTTTCGGGCGATTCTACGCCAGATTCTGTCTACCCTGATTCCTCCTATTTTCCGGTCCGGTTCTGCGGGGTTTTCGTTTTATGGCAAATTTTCCAATCAGAGCAGTAATTTTGTTTTGTGGGGGGTAGGAGTCGGCTAGGGGATTCTCTCTAAGATATCCTTCTTTTCATCTTGGATTTTCAACTGTTCAGACATAGATATTTCTGGATAAGAATTCACTGCCTTATTTCCTATTATTTCTTAATATTTATAAAGAATATTTATTTAACATTTATTAATTAATAATAATTAATAAACTTAGGGGGCAAACTTAGATCGAAGACTGGAACTTTGCAAAACTGTTTAGTCGGGGGGAGTATGGCAGCGTTTCTTGGCGACTAAGGGGGAAAAGAGGGGGGAATGCAACCCTGTGCTGCCCTTGGCAAATGCTGTCGCCGAAAAAAAATTTGGCGATTTTTGAAAAAACTCTGTATATTGAACTTGTTCCTTAATATTAATTCAGAGCTATTTCCAATCACTTAGAAAATACTGTAATGTGATGCAAGAGTAAACTGTTATATAAGTATAAAATTTTTTAAATTATAATTTGATACAAACAGTCTGTTTTGACTATCATATGCAAGCCCTGTCCTCCATAAACATAATTATCTTCTGCATTGTTATTATATTTCTAATAGATAGACACAAATACTTTATTTTTTTTCTAAATAGTTTTAAAAAGTGTTTGAAGCTGTTTATTTCTCAATAAATTTATTAAAGTGTAAGATTAAATTTTAAATAAAATTTGAATTCTTGTTTGTAAAAATGAAATCAATCAATAAAACTCTTCTTCAAAGCAAAATGAAGTGTAATTTAAATTTTATTGCTTTGTTTCAATTTGTTTCTTGCCTTAGAGTTCTAACTAACAAGTGAGTTATTTTTAATGCTTTAAGTACAAATAGATTATGATCATTTCTATTATGGTATTTTTAGAGTACAAGATTTATGTGTTTTTCATATTGTAATAATTTTTAAATCTCATTAAATTAATATAAAATACTAAAAAATTTTTTCTGAAATCATGATGAATTTTAATTTAATAATATTTGTCCTTTATTGTCAGATTATTTTTCTTGAAATATTCTATCTACATTTCACCGGAGAAGGTTTCTTTTCTGTTTTTGCTTAATTTTTCCCAACTTCTGGTGCAAGTTTTGCTGGAGCAAATTTCTCAAAATGTCTACATTTTTTTCTATTTTATTGATATTTAATACTTAGGTGAAAGACTGTGCTCTTTGTAGATAGTTTTTCTGGTACTTGCATATTAGTGTTACTGTAGCAAAAATTGTGCCATCATACCAAAACAACAACAAATATTTTCATATTTTATTTGTGGAAGAAACAATAAAATTTTTTGGTAGAAAATGGCACGATTTGCATGTCGTAAATTTGATTACAACAAATTTAATACACAAATACCATTTTTCTCATTGAAAACTTTCTTAAATATACTCTGCACTCACAGCTTAAGTAAAGAATTGTTACATTTTAACTGTATAAAGTTCATGAAAATAAAAGAAGAGAAATTATAGGAAGAGTGTTAGTAAAATGTCCAAAGATTTCATTCTATTATATTTTTTTGTAGTACTAACATATTAAACTGTTGACAAATCTATCAAATGAAAAGACATTGCCAAACACTGAAATATGCTAATATTGGAAAACTGTTTTCACTTGTGTACAATAATTTGTTCACACATACAATTATAACATTTTGCAGCATCTTTTGATTTGGCAAAATTACTTGATAGTGTAATATGCGATTACTATTTTTCTTTTATATTTTAAACATTAGTTGTACTCTAGTTGTGTGAGAAACACTGTAAATATTTAACAAAAGTGTTTTATCAATTAACAACATAGCCATAATGGAAATTGATAAAATCTCAGTACTATTGCTGTAATTTCAAACTGGTGGGTTTTTTGTTCTGATTATATACTGTATTGAAATTGATTAAATTGCATGCCATCAATAAAAAAATTTAAACACAATTTGCATTTTTATTCTATGCAGAGAGATTAATATTCTTTATAGTATACAGTATATTTTTTAATTTAAATTGCTTATGAATGTATATATATAACCACAGAAACTCTTCTGTATTTACAAAACATGCAAAATAAAATCTTGTTTTGGCTACAATATGTTTCTTGTTTCAGAATCCTCGGCCTGTTATTCCAAAATGAACACTTCTCCCTGTGTTAATTATGTATCTTAGTTGTGGTTACTGGTAGTGCAATGGGAATGATGCATTTATTGAAGGGAGATCCAGAGACTTGTGATGAATTGTACTCTTGGACAAAATGGTAAATGTAAATGCATATCATCTTAATGATTGTTATAATATGTGAAATGTACATTATGTATTCATATAAGTAATTCATCTAATAAATTTAGAATGTTTGTAAAAATTTACAAATTGATATATTTAAATAATGTTTATTCAAAAAAGGACTAATATTTAATCAGTATTTAAGAAATGATGATTAAAATACTTCTTCAACTACAAGAAGTGGGAAATATGTTGTTGTATCATGTTAGTATTTTATTATGTATTACATGTAATTCGCAATAGTGAGTTCTCAGTTTGTTGTTACTAATCCCACCTGATGGGCATGTCCCAGATCGAGGTCCACGAAATTCAACATGGCAAAGAACTAGATTGTATGCCTGTCATTAGCTGTAGCCTTGAACACCATGCAGCTGACAGTACGTTTTGACTCATTTCCATCCTAATTTTGAGGGAGAATGTGTGTTAGAGACTGTGGGTGGTAAGCAGCCTCCCACCTCTGTTTTTCCACCATCCTAACGAGAAACCTTGTGGCTCAATGGCTATTTAAAGTACTCTCATGTTGTGAAGGCACTATACATTTACAAACATCTAGGTTTCAAATCCAGACCCTATCAACTATGAGGAGTTGAGATTCTATCAAATCGTTTAGTAATGAAATTTCACAAATTGAAGTTAACCGATAAATAATTCATATTTAAAATCCTTTTCCTCCTACAAAGAAAATGAACTGAATATAAATTGGTCACCTAAATTGTATAAATGAATTACTCGGTACTAAAATAAGGCAACTATTACTTATTTCTTACAAACCACATTTTATGTCCGATTAAAAAAAGAACCAGTTTCTGTTTAAAAAGGCTTAAGATCTAAAATTGTTTATATCTGCATGGCATTGTAAAAGTACTGCAAAATTTTCATTACTATGCTTTAAAATAAATCATTTAACAATTTATCGATTTAAATTATTCAACTAACATTTCTCTCTCAAATGTGGCAAGCATTCAAATATTATGTTGAAGGTTGTCTGAACCTACCTCTCTCCTATTTTTCCACCCACCAATTAGTTTGCATCATAGCTATAAAGCCTGTGATGTACACAAGGCGAAAACTTGAGGGGTCAACCCCACTATATCAACCTCCCCGTAAACCAACAAATTTTTAATTTTCCCCATTGAGATTACCTCTTCGCACTTAAGTCTACATGCTTTTTGAATGTAACCCCCCATGGGAGAGGTCTGTGTATGTCAGGGGTGTCAAACTCAAGCTGGATTCCGCCCACAACGAACATTGCTGCAGCCTGGTCATTATATATGCACACAGTAGCACATAACAAAATATCAAAATTTCTTCCAAAATAGAAAAGATAGTTGCTGAGAAGGGGTCTCAAGATGTAAACATTAATTTTTAACACGCTTTTATAAGTTTCACTTGCTTGTAACGGAATCTTGGAACTCGATTTTCACCCACTTAAAAAGGTCAGATTAATTCGAAATTTTGCACACTTGTCAAGGCCCGATGACAATACAATAATTTCATAATTTTGTTCCATTGTCCTCATCAGGATCGTCAGGATTCATGATAATTAGATTTGGCGACAATTAAATATATCACTTTCAGATTTGGCAACTTATTGCACATACAATTTTCAGATTTGGCGACTAATTCGATATACCATTTTCAGATTTGGCGAGTAAATCCATATAACATTTCCAGATTTGTCGAGTAATTCCAGATTTAGTGACTAAAAGAAAAAGGTGTAACCCTACAGGGAGTGTTTAGAAGTGATACAATACGTTTAGAAGTGATGATACAAATTAACATTATGGCAATACGTTTAAAAGGTGAAAATACGATTGACACTTAATATTACCATGTTTTTATTAACTCGCTTTCTTTAATGTCTGTCCGGGTGGAATTTTGTAATTGATTTTTAACTATGTGACTTTCCGATGAGCTAGACTTGAAATTTGGACCATATGTCAGAAATGGATGACAATGCTTGAAAATGTGAAGGAAAAAAAAAGAGGAATTTTATATTTTTTATTCCGTTATGAAACATGGAATTTTTTTTTTAATTCGAACTTTTTTTTCTTCTTACCACACATTTTATTTGTTTGACCTGTTCTTTTGAGACGGAATCTAATATAACAATACGGGACTCATCTGAGGCCCTGTAAACAGAAAGAATAAATACACTTCAGACCCTTTAATTAAAATCCATTGAAGAACAAGACTTATTTCAGCAGCCACGTAATTCTGGCTCCAAATATCAAACTCAAGGATAAATTCAACAATGAATAAATGACAGTTTAAAAAACCAAAAAACACGCTTTTATTGTAGATCGAACTAAAAAATGAAAAATAAATTATAATTTTAAAAAACTAAAGAACACGCTTTTATACTGAATTGAACTAAAAAGTAAAAAAATAATTCTTAATATAAGAATAGAATGATGAAAGAGAAAATTAATGTCATTGGGGTAAAAGCGTGGGGTGCAATTTCGGAAATGAAAGAAACACTATAACAATTGATATATTTATAGATCACCCCATGCTTTTACCCCAATGACATTAATTTTCTTGTCCATCATTTTATTCTTATATTAAGAATTATTTTTTTACTTTTTAGTTCGATTCAGTATAAAAGCATGTTCTTTAGTTTTTTAAAATTATAATTTATTTTATTTGTTCTTTTATTAAAGTTTATTTTATGTATTATTCAAAATAAACTTACATTTCTATGAATATCGATTTTTTTTTTTTTTTTTTTTTGCAGCCTACCTACAATTAAGTATTGTTTGTTTGGCCCAAGTTAGCCTTTGCGTTTGACACCCTTGGTGTATGCCATCGACTTAGAGCCAATATATTAATGTTAAATTGGGAAAATATTGTTTAAAAACTGCAAATAATTCAGGGATTTATAAAGATTTTTTTCCCTGGGTGCTTCATGATTTGTAATATTTTTACACTTGAAATTCTGCCTATCAGGACTTCTTTCTGAAAAGCATAATTGAGTATTTGGCTAAAATGATCCTAAATAAATTATTCACCTGCGTGTCATCATGAATGAATTAATGTGATGTTTGTGAAATCAAATGTACTAAATATACAAGAGTTTTTTTTTAATGTAATGATGCATTTTATGAAAGTTATTATTACAAAGTGAAATAAGAGTAATATGTACATATATATAATATTTTAACTGTGAAAGTTGCTAGAAAGTAAATTAAAATCACACCTTTCTTTTATATTTTTTATTGTTAGCAGGTCTTAAGGGGTTTCCATATCATAGCTGTTTCTAAAGTAGAATAAATTTACCCTTTGAGTTAAATTAATTTATTTTACAACCATTTCAAAGGTTTTGAATTACTTTTTCTAACAATCAAAAGATATAAAGCCTTAAAAAAGTGCTTATGATATCAATATGAATTAAGAATATGAACTTTATTGAAATCATTGTTTGGTAATAAAACAAATGGAGAAAATTTTAAAGTGGATTATGTTTATTGGAATTATTTTTATGTTAAAAAAATATATATAATAGCTACTTTTTTATATAACAGCAGCAAATATAATGCAATGTAAATGGGAATTTAGAAGCATCCTCTGCTCGCTTTTGCCAAAAAGAAAAGACAATTACAATTTTAGCGGTATGTCTTATTTTATTTGTTTTTGTGACATTCAATTTACATTAAAAAATAAGTTCCTCTGAATGATAGCAGTTCAAAAAAAAAAAAAAACGCATGGAATGATGGTTACATTTTTAAAAATAATAATTTTAGAACTGTGTTTGTCTAAGAAAGGAAAAACTGTTTATTCAATTGATCTGTTTTTCCGTAACAGGTGCACTATTTCTCAGCTATGTTTATTATTAGTTGTTGTGTTAATATTGAAAAGAATTGTCGGTTTTAAATTGTATTTGGCTAATACACTTTAATAGACCTGAAAGAGTGTTGCAAAAAAATGACATATATTTTGCAGCTTGTTCCTTAAACTTAATAATTCAAAAAACATTTTTTTTGTACATATTTTTAAGGAAGCACTGTCCTACATAATACCACTTGAGAGCATTAACATACCTTTGAGCTAGACATTGAAGTTAATATATAATCTTGAATGGTGGGGAAGCATTGACTTGATTGTCTTTCTTTTTGAGAAAAAAGTGGAAATCCTTTGCAGTATTTTCTGTATTTTTACAAATTTCTTATTGTTTTTTGAAATAATAGACAAAGAGTTCATCCATTTCATTCAACATGTTACTTTTTGAAAGGGAATCAATAATATCATCGGAAAAATCATTTCTTTACATTCCCTTCTACCTTCCTTCAGGACTAAATGACCTATGGTACAAGATACAGAGTTTGTCTTTTTAGTCAGTTGGTAAAAGAAGAGTGTTTCTTTCTGCTTGTTAAATGTAAAGAAACGTGTATACTTGTAGAGTGAAGTGCTGGGCTTCAGATGGATGGATATGTTGCTTCAAGGGGCAGGCTGGTCTGTGCACATTCCACACTTGTTTTACTTTTGATCAAAATCAGAACATAACTTTTGGTATAAAAACTATTAGTCCGTGAAATGATAGTAAAAGGTAAAGCATACAAATTCAAATTAGCGAATTCGATGGATAGTTTTGGTAATTTTCATGTTTATTTTTCAGAATATATCATTGCTATTTAGAGTTTGTATAGTTCAGAGGTGTCAATCCAGAAATTTAAAAAAAATTTAATCATATTAATTTTTATAAAATTTAAATAATTTTTTATCTGGATGTTTTTTTCTCTCTTTTATATTATTAAGTTTGTAATTTTCCATGTTATTCAGAAGTTCTTGAAAAATGTCACTTTCTTAGCATTTATGTAAAAAGTTAGAATCCTGTATGATTAATCAATTTAAGAATAAAAAATTTAAAAAGACAAACAGTGGCACACACAAGGGGCTGCCCATGGATCTGCCCTCCCCCTCCCATAGCCCTTGTTTTTTTTTTTACTTATTGTTTATAATGCTATGTACATGTTGCGGCAAAAAAACCCAGACAAGCAATTTTTTAAACAACTTTATAAAAAATTAACAAAATATAACAAATATTAAGAGTACACTAATACTAATAAATAAATTTTATTGGTTTCAAAGTGACCGCCGTTTTCAGCAATGCAGAGGCGCAAACGCTTGCAGAAATTTTCAACAATGAGCCTCTAGTCTTTTACCTTTAATCTATCCCATTCCCGCAGAAACAATTGTTTTAGAGATTCCAAAGTTATGTATGGTTTAGTGCAGTCATTAGACTCAAAAATTGACTGTACATTGTAATCCATGAGATTGAGATCTGGCGAGCAGGGTAGCTATTCTTCACATGATATCATGTCTAGAAAATTTGTCTTGCACCACTCTTGTGTCTTTTTGGACTTGTGAGCTGGTGCAGAGTCTTGTTGAAACTTCCACTTTGCTTTTCCAAAACGCTTTTGGGCCCACTTAAGTACAACAGCTTCGAGAATGTCTCTCTGGTACACTTTTTTAATGATTTTAATGCCCTCTTCCATAAAAATCAAAGGATTGTTCAAATTCCGCCCCAGACCATGACCTTCTTTAGATATTGGTGATTTTCAACAATTGCCGATTGCTTGGAGGGTCTACAGACCAGATTCAATTGTAAGCAATTGTTGTCAATTTTACATGCACAAGTAACAATTAATTCCTCTACATCTTTTCCAACTTTTAACTTATATTTGAATAATATGCTTCTAATCCTTCTACTGTTAAAGAGGTTTTTGATGTGTAACATCTTTCCTCTCGATTGCTGGAAATTTGTGGGAGTGATTTCGTGAAAAGGGACGAAGATGCGTAACAGGAAGTTGGGGAAGAGCGCGCTATTTAATTTGACCAGTCAGCGCGCTTGGTGATGTCTCTTTGCTACCCTTAAAGTGAAGTTCTGTTTTTTCTCCTTCATTTGGGTGGGGCTCCGCCCCCTGTGATCTAGGCTGTGGGTTCTTTGTTTTTGTTTTCTCACCTTAGGATCAGAAAAGAAGCTAAGTCCTTTAGGCAGAGGCGTGGTTAGACAATGACGAACGTGTTTCGATACCTGACTTCGATTGCTGCGTACAATTTAAACGACCGGGCCACAGTGCAGCTGGTGTTGTGATCTATCGTAAACAGAACAACTCACATGTTGTGGCTCGACATATGGATATTACTTATCGTCAAACAAGTGGACTGGGTATTGTTAGTCAAGATATTGGGGACATATGTGTGGCAAAATGCTTATTTGAAAATGGACAAACAGTGATTTCGGTGATCGTGTACATTTCTCTGAATCAAACGGTTCAAAAAATTAAAGATTCCCAACATTTTTTACTTTTACCATTTACCGAAGGTAGTTCTGCTCTTTTTTAAAAAAAAAAACTACCACTCGCTTCCCATGATTTTGAGTGGTGATTTTAAAGTTAACTTCAGTTTGCTAGAAGCCGAGCCACTCATAGGTTTTTTGAATGATGAACTCAAGCTCGAAATGAACACAAATCGAAATGATTCGACATCTAACAGTGGTACTGGTATTGACGCTATTTTTTAACGGTTTTTAAATACTTTGAAATCACAAGTATATGTGTCATATTTTGGTTATTATTACCGCTCTTTGCCAAATTGAACAAGAATCATTATATTTAGGAAAAAAATTGCATTACACCTTGTGTTAATTATATAAAATTTTCATTAAAGATATGATTATTCCATAGAAAATTATTTCCAATCATACTCGATTCATTTTTTTCAGGGTTTAAGTTGCTATTGCGAATTTACCACGATAACGTGTCAGATGTTACACACCGTATGCGACTACTGTAAGGCTCTTTTTTTTTTTGTCAGTCCAAATTTTATTTTTTTTTCAGTTTTATACATATTAGATTGAAATTTAGGATCTAAATTCGTTCAAAAAATAAAATAATTTGTTGTTATCATAATTTTTCTGGCATGTGATAATTGCTGGTAAACTTCCTAACCATGAATTTGTATATTGAACTCCAATTCCAGTAAAGTAGGATATTGCTTATTGAAAGAAATTGGCCTTTGAGGCCATGGTGAGGAATTGCGTCTTATGATTTGGGCATATTTATACTTCTAAGGTCCATCACCATTAACTTCAGTGCTGGTCAAGATAGAAACATGGGGTTTTTTAAACAAATCTATAAAACGGAATTTGAAAGAGCATTGATGAAAATTTCAGTTTTCCTAACTGAACCTACCATTGAATCTGGAAATAAGACTAATATAATCAAGTAACAAACTACATATTCTGGATTTATAGATTACTTATATACATCACATTTTGAAGCAAGATGAGACTAATATCCATTGGACCTTGTAATTTTAAACCTTAGTCAGGTAACGAGGCCAACACCTGAGCTTGCAACCAGTCCTTGAAACTTGAGATCTATTAACTTGGAAAGAATTACTATACATTAGCTCTCCTATGGGGTGTTTTTAGTTGCCACAGGATTGCAACCTGCTGCAGCGTCTGAATGATGGCTTTCAATGAAATTTAAGAAATGACTGTGCTTTCCTTGAATAAAGTTGTTAATGTATAAAATATACTTATTTTTTAGTGTATGATACTTAAAGTGTGGGTCAATTGTTGTGTAACTTATGTATATTATCCTCGTCCTAATATGCATAAGAAGATCATATAGACAAAACCCTTCATGTTCCTTTAGTTTGTCATATTGCTTTTGCCAACTTGGTCATAGTTGTGAAGTTCCCCTTAAATATATATTTTTAGTTATTTTTATTTAGTATATATTTTAGATTATGATTGATCTAACAAAAATGCTCTTTAAAAGCCAACTCGTCTCTTCGAATATCTGAATAAAATTTCTTAGCTGATTCTTCATGTTATGCTAAGCTGTGATGTCCAGCTAAACTGTTTTCCTTCATAAATTTTAATGTGAAATAAAAAATTTTGTTTACATGTTGAACATTATAGTGAAAAATTAATTTTGTTTTATTTTCCTTTTGCAGAAGGATATTAATGTAAACTGGTATTCAGAACAAGAGTGCAAGAACCATTTTTTTCATTGTAGAATTTAGTACAGATTTATGTAGTCACATCTGAGAAAAAAAACTTGCACTTGGTGAAATTAGCAAAATGGCTTCCTCTCCATTTGATAATTCAACACATTTACATGTTCTTGATAATGAAAAGCCCCATGTTTCTGAAACATCAAACAAGGGTTCTTCAGAAATTGGCAATTTAAAAGCACATTTACCTATTAATACCAAGGAAAAGCCTTATGTTTGTGAAATGTGCAGCAAGTCTTTCTCTCAAACTGCCCATTTAAAAGCACATCTGCTTGTTCATACCAAGGAAAAGCTTTATGCTTGTGAAATGTGCAACAAGGCTTTCCTTCAAAAGTGTAACTTAAAAAGACATCTGCTTATTCATACCAGGGAAAAGCCTTATGCTTGTGAAATGTGCAACAAGTCTTTTGCTCTAAATTGTTCTTTAAAAGCACATATACGTATCCATACCAAGGAAAGGCCTTATGTTTGTGAAATCTGCAACAAGTCTTTCTCTCAAACTGGTCATTTAAAAGGACATCTGCTTGTTCATACCAAGGAAAGGCCTTATGCTTGTGAAATGTGCGACAAAGCTTTCACTCGAAAAATTTATTTAAATAGACACCTGCTTATTCATTCCAGGGAAAATCCGTATGTTTGTAAGATATGCAGTAAGGGTTTTTTACAAATTAGCCATTTAAAAGCACATTCACATATTCATACCAAGGAAAAGCCTTATGCTTGTGAAATGTGCAACAAGACTTTCCTTCTAAAGCATCATTTAAAAACACACCTTCTTATTCATACCAAGGAAAAACTGTATGTTTGTGAAATATGCAGCAAGGGTTTTTCGCAAAGTGCCCATTTAAAAGCACACTTACGCATTCATACCAGTGAAAAGCCTTATGCTTGTGAAATGTGCAGCAAGACTTTTTCTCAGAATGCTTCTTTAAAAACACATTTACGTGTTCATACCAAACAGATATCGTATGTTTGTGAAATGTGCAACAAATCTTTCACTCGAAATGATTCTTTTCAAGCACATTTACGTATCCATACCAAGGAAAAGCCTTATGTTTGTGAAATCTGCAACAAGTCTTTCTCTCAAATTGGCCATTTAATGGGACATTTACGTATTCATACCAAGGAAAAGCCTTATGCTTGTGAAATGTGCGACAAAACTTTCACTCAAAAGCATCATTTAAAAACACACCTGCTTATTCATACCAGGGATAAACCGTATGTTTGTGAAATATGCAGCAAGGGTTTTTTTCAAATTGGTCTTTTAAAAGGACATTTACGTATTCATACCAAGGAAAAACCTTATGCTTGTGAAATGTGCAACAAGACTTTCCTTCGAAAGCAACATTTAAAAACACATGTACTTATTCATACCAAGGAAAAACCGTATGTTTGTGAAATATGCAGCAAGGGTTTTTCTCAAAGTGGCCATTTAAAAGCACACTTGCGTATTCATACCAGGGAAAGTCCTTATGCTTGTGAAATATGCAACAAGACTTTTTCTCAGAATGCTTCTTTAAAAGCACATTTATGTGTTCATACCAAAGAGATACCTTATGTTTGTGAAAAGTGTGACAAAACGTTTACTCAAAAGCATCATTTAAAAGCACACCTGCTTATTCATACCAGGGAAAAACCGTATGTTTGTGAAATATGCAGTGAGGGTTTTTTTCAAGTTGGCCATTTAAAAGGACATTTACGTATTCATACCAAGGAAAAGCCTTATGCTTGTGAAATGTGCAACAAGACTTTTCTTCGAAAGCATCATTTAAAAACACACCTGCTTATTCATACCAAGGAAAAACCATATGTTTGTGAAATATGCAGCAAAGGTTTTTCTCAAAGTGGCCATTTAAAAGCACACTTACATAATCATACTAGGGAAAGTCCTTATGCTTGTGAAATGTGCAACCAGTCTTTCACTCGAAATGATTCTTTTAAAGCACATTTGCTTATTCATACCAAGGAAAAGCCTCAGGTTTGTAAATATGAACAAGGCTCTCCCTCAAATGGGTAATAAAAAAGGCACATCCTTATTAGTACTAAGGAAGACTGTATGCTTGTGTAATATGCAACAAGGGTTTTTCTCAAATTGGCCATTTAGAAGCACATTCAAGTGTTCGTGCCAAGTAAAAGTCTTATGCTTGCGAAATTTGCAGCAATGCTTTTCCCCCAACTTTTATGCATTCATGCCAATGAAAGGCCTCGTCTTTGGGAAATATGCAACAAGAATTCCTCTCGAAGTGGTCATTTAAAAGTACATATCCTTATGAAGGAGAAGCATCATGTTTATGAAATGTATACCAAGAAGTGCTTTCTGAAAATAGTAATTTTTTGCACATTTTCGTATTCTTACCAAAGAGATGCCTTATGTTTATGAAATGTGCAACGAGACATTCTCTCAAGGTAGTTTAAAAGTATATATACACGTGCACACCAAGGGAAAAACTTTGTTTGTGAAATGTGCTATCAAAGGTTTTATGAAACTGGTTATTTAAAGCACTTAAGACTGTCTTTCATCAATGTTAAAGGATAGGGATCAAACGGCAGGCACATTTTTGTGTAGGAAAATGTTCCAATATTAATGCAAACTTCTATGGATATAAAGCAAATAATTGTTTAAAACATGGGTTCCCAAACTTTTTTGTCTCATTTACCCCATACCATGGTTTTCCGTTTTTTGTAGACCCCTGATAATTAATAGTGAATTTTTGCAAATTTATAAGCTTAAATGTCTTTTTGACAGCTGGTACTACTACTACTTCAAAATAAAATTTTTAACTGTAATGAAGTATAGTGTTGAAAATTTAAAAAGAACATGTTAATTAAATTAAAAACTAATTAATGAATAAAGTAACTGTTAAATAAGATAACTAAACAACAAACAAATGAATTTAACGGGATGGTTGAATCTGTCTCTACAATAAGAAATTTTTAGTTAGTAGTGTCCAGTTTCTTTTCTTTTTTTTGCAGGGCAACCACGCTTAAACTCCTTATTTCTAGAAAAAGCAATTAAAAACTTCCTAACGATATATTGTAATTTTGGACAAATAACAGGTTTGCCTTTTTAAAGCCTATATTGTTGATCCAGCCTTTTTTAAACTTTTAAGATCTTTGTTACTGCTTCCTACAATCAGTTCCTATGTAATGTGGCATTTTTTTCAATTTACCATCTAAATTCATTGTTTACTGTCGTATTACCACAGTCAAAGCATTCTCAAACTTGGTTTCAAAATCAGATCAAAAGGAATTTAAATGTTGAAATATCCTGACAAATTGAAAAAATTCGGAAAATCTAGTTTTGAGCTTCTTTAGCTTATCTCTGGAAAAAAAATGCTGAAATGGTTCTTATTTTATTAAAATTTATGCTGTCACCTTGTAAGTGCCAAATTAACCTCATTAAGTTTAGTAAATATATCTGTTAAATGGGAAAAATTTGGTTTCCCCTTGATTAAATTTTTTTAAAGGTTTAGTTTAATGAAAACCACTATCATAGTGAAAACACTATCACTTACACTTTATGGACCCCCAAATAATTTTTTTTTCTAATGTGGACCACTTGCAGGTCGTCGACCACTTTAGGAATCACTGGTTTAAAAGGTAGTGTTCTTTGAATTTGAATTTTTTTTAAAAATACGCACTTTTTAGCCTTTTAGCGAAATGAAATTTGAGTTTTCAGTGTTAAAGTGCGGCCCATTATAAACTCTTCTGCGTCACACCAATATAATTGTGCCAAACCCTATTCTGCTATTACCACTAATTCGCTGATTATGTGAACATTCACACGCGGAAAGATAGAATTAGATGGTTTATGGGTCCAACGAACCCAAGGGGTGCTAGTGACGCGCCCTTAAAGAATTTCCGACATCCTGTCAATAAAGGGTAGGACTAGAAATTACAGGGAGCACAATTGAGTCCCTTATCTCTTCCTCCCCTCTTTCAAACTCACAAAGACCTAGAAAAGAATGATTAAAACGGTAAACGTAGAATTAAAAAAATACAAAAAACACTGCAAATTGCATGGACAGTCAGCTTCTAATATTGTTTCGTGGATGAGAAAACTGCAGAAGCTCAACGCAGGCCGATTTGCACACACAGATTAGTCCCAAAACATCATGATCTCGTAACATCCACTAGTGGAGCGTAGTAATGGACGTGGAATCCGCAAGACGAAGGAGACAGTGTGAAGAGATCCTTCTGGTAGAGGCGCAGAGGGTGGTGAGCAATCGCTTGCGTTGAAAGAACAGAGATGTTTGGATCCTTTCACTTGAAGTAGGCAGCATAACTACAATTCGTAGTATGGAGGGGTGACGAGATCTCTTCCAGTAAAGGCGTAGCGGTGATGGTTAAGAGTCCCCTCCGATGAAGGCGAAAAGGTAGTGGTGAGGAGTTCCCTCCGATGAAGATCCTCCAAAGAGAGATTAGATTCATAAAAATTATATTAAGTTTATATATACGTTACCGGCAAAGTATGAAATGCCGGCATTCTATACAATGCCTGACGTTTTTAGGCAAATTATGAAATACGAGAATTATTACATACTTTGCCTAGGCATTGTATAGAATGCCAAAAGCTTTTTAGGCAAAGTATAAAAAGATGTTCTGATAAAGTTTTTCTTACCAGATTTTTAAAAACCCGTTTTCTTGTATGTCTGTCCGGTTGGAATTTTGTAATTGATGTTAAACTAGCTTTTCGATGAGCTAGAGACTTTAAATTTGGACCATAGCTCAGAAGTGGATGACAATTCATGAAAATAGGAAAAAGAAGGGGGTGGAATGAAAAGGAGTTTTATATAATTTTATTCCGTCATAAACATTATGAAACATTTAATGGAACATTATTTTTTTAATTCCAAGTATTATTATACAAGCCGTGCATTATTTAAAAAATACAAATATTATACTAAAAAAATGAGTGCCTTTAAAAAAACTTATTCAAAATACGTAAAAAAAAAAATGAAAGTTTGTATGTAAGGAAATAATTTATTGTCATTCTTATTAAAAAAAACTTGGCACCTTTTGAAATTTTTTGAATGTATTTAAAAATTTTATTTTAGCATTTCATATAATGTTTTTATTCAAGAAAATAATAAGAGATGAAATTTTGTACACAATTTTAAAAATTTGAAATTTTTTTAAAAAATATGAACATTTTAAAATAATACTCTTTGTATTTATTAATTTTTTGACCTGAAATTTTTTCGTAATATTCCTAAGAATGTTTTAAACAACTTTAGATATCAACTTTTCAATAACTTAATTAGAGCTTTGAAGAAAAAAAATAAAATGTTGATGTGCATGCTAAAATTTATCGAAAAAGCCAAAATCTCCTACATTTTAATTTTTTTAAAAAGAAGTATTAAGTTTACAGCAAAGTGGATTCCTAAATTTTTGGGGCATGCATTATTTATAAAACACAGGGAAAAAATCGAAGTGATTGATTAATAATTGTGGAAAGAGAAACAATTTGTGAATAAGAAAAAACACACTTTAAGTTTATAATTCTAAAAAAATAATTATTATAAGTTTAAATAAACATAAAATACCACTTTAAAATACTAGCTACATATTGTTCTTAAAAATAATCGCATTTTGATATTATTTCAACCCATATATTTTATAAATTATCCCTTTTTAAAAAGTTTTTCATTGCATAAGAAAACTCTAATGAAAATATTTAAAAAATTTTTTTGCCATAGCAGAAATTTTGAAGTACTTTTCTTCACATAATATATAAATATTATATTTTTATGGAAAACATATGATGAATAAGAATTGAAATAAAATTATTGATACAGAATGCCTTTATTAAAAAATTTTACTTGACAACATTTCAAAAGAAATTTAGGGTGTCAAGTTCTCTTAAGGAAAATAAAATTTTCATTGAAAAAAGTAAGAAATCAAAATTAAGCTACTTGTTACAACATGGTAAGCTTGAATGACATTTTGTATTATATTTCATTAAATTTTTTACGCAAAGACATTTCATATTTTGACACTTTGTTTTGCACATACATTTGACGAATCCTGGCCTGAGCAATTGCAACTGACCGGAGAGAAATTTCGTGATCAGGAATATTTTCAGTTCTAAGCAAGTTCTGAGGGCATAAAGTGAATTGCGTTCTAGCATATAATTGTTTTAAAATTCCTTCAGAAGTACCAAGTTGGTAGAAGCCGTCCTCTGTCATACTCATTACAACTGCCAATATATTGCGCGAATCGCCTCGCCCCTTGTCGACGTCAGGAATAGGAACTCGCACAAAAACAGCGGGAAATTTTTTTTTCCGAATTCATTTTCATTTTTTTGGCTTGTATTTCCAGATTGATTTTAGAATTTATTTTACCTTCAATAGAATTTTTGGTTTTGTAACAAAGAGTGCACAAAATATCCATTTCATCATTTTTACTAGCATGGCTACAGAAGGTATGAATTTTTTCACGACACTTATTGCATGCAAGTGCATCACTCGTTTCTTTTAAAAACACACAACAGATATCAGAAACGGCAATATCTTCCGTCAGCATGTCTTTATCACTATCCATTATAATGTCCTCCACGTTTTTTGAAACAGGCTCTTTTTCTTGCATAATCTTAATTGTTTGTTCTTTATCCATTATTTGGACACTTTCTATTACTTTTTCTAGTTGTACCTCAGTATTTATGTTTTTTAAAACATCTTCGGGTAGAAAAGAAGTAGTAAGGCTTACATTAGGTTTGCAACCAAAAGGAGCTTCATATGGGGTACTTTTGATTCCAGAATGATGAGCTCTGTTTTTCATAAATTGAATGAAACGCAGTCCTTCACTCCAGCGGTCAGATTTGTTATCCTGCATCCAAGTACAGAGCATATTTTCGATATCTTGATTAGCTATTTCATCCTACCCTGGCTTTGTGAATGGCGAGGCTTCCCATGGACGATCTTAAGTGTTGGCCAAAACTTCTTCAAGCTGGTCACCACATTATTGGCAAATTCCCTCCCATTATCAGACTGTGATATAGAAGGCGCTCCAAGCAACGTGAAAATGTCCACAAGGTTGTAGGCTACTTCAGCTCGTTTTGACGTTAGACTTGAGAATCACAAATTTTGTGAGATGATCTTGATACACCATAATAAATTTGTATTCTTTATCAGGCTGAGATTGAAAATCAATAAGATCTACTTCACAACAAGAATTAAACTCAGAAAAAATCATAGGTTTGACAACAATATGCCCTTTTTAATACCTTTGTGTTTTTTCTGGCAAGGTTCATAAAGGTGAATGTACAATTCATTATCATGACGTGTAATGTTCTTGTATTTGGTTGACAGTTCTCTCAACATTCTATCACGTCCTCCGTGTCCAATAGCCAAATGAGCTTCATGAAGTATATGAAATAATTCCGAGTCCGTGACATAATATTGTATACTACTGACGCCTTCTTTAACAGGATAAATGAGTTTACATTTGTTTTCAACAATCATCACATCATAGCGATTCAACAACCAATAATCTCTTGGTTCCTTCCTAGTATTCATTTTGGCTTTTTGTACATCATTTATTAACTTCTGGTAAGTAGTTTCGGTTAAGAAAAAATTGTTTTTCGCAGCATTAAGTCGAATTTTGGAGAGTTCATCGTCGAATCGTTGTTTCATATCGATAGACCACGACTCCTTTTCCAACACTGCTGTTTGCTTCTCCATTTTCACGCAACACAGTAAACTAATTTTTTGCTAAGCAAATTTGCGTATTTTGACATTCTCGAACAAACCGCAAAGTACAACTAACACATTCTGAGAATTGAGGCGCGCATTAAAAGTCACGTGCCTTTCCACATGATATTCGAAACCAATCGAGATGTATTTCGGAAACGGCGGTGACCTTCAGGGGTGAAACAATGAGATTCTCTATCAACTGTCAATCAAAGGCTCGCAAACCATTTCTCTGGGTCTCCTCCCCCATCATCGACTGAGCTCGTTGCTGTATTTCATACTTTGCCTGTTTCTCATTTGGCATTCTATAGAATGCCTAGGCAATGT
This sequence comes from Trichonephila clavata, assembly GCA_019973975.1. Taxonomy (NCBI): domain Eukaryota; kingdom Metazoa; phylum Arthropoda; class Arachnida; order Araneae; family Nephilidae; genus Trichonephila; species Trichonephila clavata. Next base: position 17,410 of record BMAO01000710.1, on the reverse strand, counting down.
GTGAAATATGAATCGTTTCATACATTGCCGGCTTCTTTTAGGCATTGTATAGAATGCCTAGGCATTCTATAGAATGCCGGATTTCATACTTTGCCGGTAACATATATATTGAGAGAAAAAAATTCAACTGTAGAACAACATGAACGTTGTGAAACCCAAGGGGACCTCAGATGCTCACTCTGCCCCTCGTCTTTCCAGTCGGTAAGGTAACAATTTATATTTGTAAGTAAAGAAAAAGAAAATGTTTTCTTCGTGTAAAGAATTTAAAACTAAATAACTCAGGGTCTGAAGAAATTGTAACTGAACAAACGCAAAAGTGAATATATTTATCCTTTCAACCAAAATAATGCTTCATGAGCAGTAAATATTAAAACGGGTAAAATATTTAAAAAAATGAAAATATAGACGACATATAGGTCAATGGACAATTTTACAAAGACAGAAGTGACACACACAATTGTAAGAAGAAAAAAAAATATCGTACGATTTTCAGAATACACACAAAAAAAATTTATCAGCATATCGTCAGAAGAAAAATTGGCAAATGTAAAAAAAAATTAAGAAACGTGATATAACATTCGTCAACAGAAATAATTAAAAATTGTGAGTCAAAACAGCTGCAAAATCATATTGTGACGAATTAAAATACTAAACATGAAATTCTGTTATATTACATCTTAGTTACGACATGATTACAATTTTGTGTTATTACATAATAAGTATTGCAAGAAAATATCAATGTCAAAGAGCAGAAGAAAAAAATTCACCACTAGCATTGAGTACAATATTGTAAAAATTAATGTACATTTGATCAGGATGAACGCCTAAAGTTGGCAAGGTTGGAACATTAAAGTTATTGCGAAATAAACGATTGCCCCAACCTTCTTTACAAAGAAACACAATGAATCAACCGTATGCACTATGTCAGTAAAATTTTACACCGGAAAAAAAAATTTATTATACCTATGCGAAATTGTGTGAAGATGCAATTTGGTTATTATTTGCGATATATTTCCCACTCGAGAAGAAAAATGTAAAACAACACTTCCGTTTGACCCTTTATTCGTTATTTGATTTGATTGTAGCTCTGGTTTGTTGGGGGGGGGGGGGGAAATAGCCAGGCAGGCAGCGAATTCCAGCAAAAGCGATAACCATACGAGGAAGATTGTCAATGAAATGCAGCATATAAGCGATAACGATACAAGTGTATTCTAAATGAACATAACGATATTACAAAATTTCCTGCTAGTTTGATATCACGGGGCATCGCGCCAAGTTGTTTATGTTCGCCAAGATGGGCGATAACTTTACAATATGGTTACCTTGATATTTTTATCGTCTGGCGATGTGGTTGCCATGGAGATAAGGTATATTAGAAATAATTTTTATTGGTTCTGTTCCCGCGGTAATCCTATTAATTTCAGACGATTTTATTTCCATTTCTTTTACAATTTAACCATTTTCATTGCAATCCCGAATCAAAATATATTTCAGTCTTATATTTTATTTAATGCAATTTTCGAATATGGATATTTCTAATATCATTGGTGGGAACAAGGATATTTTTTTAAAAAGGAATGAGTGTTATATTTTTAATTATTTCTATAAATCGTTTATTTTAAATTTATTTTACTTTTTCAAAATGTTTTTTTTTTCCGTTTCTTGTTCGATGAAATTCGGTGAAGAAATTTGCAGTTTTTGGAACATAGCAAGCTTTCAGTACTTTTTAGTTGTTATTCATTATCAATTTTAATATATATATTATGTAATTATATTATTAATAACATAAAAGTACAATAATTATAATGTGTAATAATCATATAATATACGTTATTTGTAATAATTGTTATTTTATAAATATTATTACATATGTGTTTATTTATAATAATTATTATTTTATTTATTTCTAAGTATTATGTTTATTTATTATTATTTATTTATTTCTAAGTATTATGTTTATTTATTATGTTATTTATTTACAATTATTATTTTGTTTTTTATAATTATGTTAAATGAGTATTCTTATATCTGTACGATTCTTATATTACAATAGGATGATTATTCTTTTTTATAAAATCTATTAAATTATATTACGTGATTATTATATAAAATAATAAAAAGTAATATCATATGAATATCTAACAATTATGAATATCTAATAATTATTTAGTATTATATGAATATTATATATAATAATTTCTGTAACATTATATTACAAGATTATTGTATACTGCATAATATTACTAAATATGATTTTTTTATAATATTGATATTAATTATTTATTGATCTTGGTTAGTCTCATTCTATTCCTAAATTCTTCATTTGAAATCGATTTTAATGTTTTTCAAAACAGTTCTGTAAAATTATTTTCCTGACTAGTCTTACCGCTAGGCCGCCATCTTGAATTTCATTCCAACGGCATGCGCTGCTTGGCGTGATTCTTTATCACGCCAAACAGCGTTTGGCGCCGTGCCCCGTGATATCAAACTAGTTCCCAAAATTTAATGGCAGCGATGCATATAGAAGCTGCAAGTGGTCGTGGGCGCAGCAGAGTCTTTGGCAATGAAAAAACTAGACCACAACATTGTGCGGACAAAAAAGAAATGTTTTGTGAAAGGATCGCTATTGTACTGAAGTAAGAAACTGCAAGTACGGCAGAGATAAAATACAAAAACGAATGGCTGGAATGAACAAAGAAGCTGCAAGTAGTTGTGGGCTCCGTAATGTCTTTGGCAATGAAAAAGCTAGACCACAGCAAAACACAAAATCGCATGACAGCACCCAAAGTCTGTGGAAAATAACACTCTGCAATGCACCAACATGAATTATGAATTTTTTATTATTTGCATTCGTAAAATTCCAACAACGGCAAGCAAATTAAAAAAAAATTTTAAACGGTCAAAAAAAATTATTGAACGTAGAAATAACTACCCACCAGCATTAACCAGAAATCACACCTAATCACAAGAAACCACAACTGAACAGCGTTATCCATGTCTCTATAAACCCTCAAGAACCCAAAAACAACAATAGAAGCCAAGGCAATTCCACAAGAAACCAAAGTAATTAACATAACTTAATCCATATATGTCACCAACACCACAGATACAAAACAAAAAATTCAACACAGACAATATTTAAAATCTATGTAATTCTCATTGCTATCCAACTATCTCACCAACACTATGTTCCAAAAAAAAATTCCTACACAGACAACTCGAAACTAATTTAACCGCACGTAACTGTAACCAACAGCAGACACCAAAACAATCGCACATCACCATTCCTCTCTAAATCAACACTAACGTTACTCACGAATATGTCCCAATTATTGTATAAACCTTTCTAAACCAATGAATGATACATGTCTGAATAAAAATAAATAATACTACCTCGGGAGCAGAAAAAACATCATTCAATATATAATGAATCTTATTGAAGCTGTTGTACGGGTGTAGCATAGAACATAATCTTTAAATATCGCAAATGTTATGACAAAACTAAAATTAATCCAACGAAAAATCGTTTCATAATAATTATATCTCGAAAATTCTCAACAACACACAATTAACGTTAATAAACAGAAATCAAATTGCATATCAATTTAAATTCAAATTTAAAAATAGTGCCCATCTTGAATAAGCTGCAATTATGAAATATATTTAACTGCATACAAGAAATAGTACAAATATAGACTAAATTGACACAACAAAAAATATTATATAATAAAAAAAATACATAATACTGTGCTGAACCATAAGGTAAATATCTATGAATAAAGAGTGCAAAAAAAATTTAATGTAAAGAATGACATACAATCTTTATTAAGAGAAAACCAACCATGAGGAAAAAAGAAAACTCATTGGGCTATTGGAATTTATTGAGTGATGTGTTATATTCTGTTTTGTTTATAAATGGAACACTTGCACTTTTTTCATTCCATTCCTTTCATCTATTAAAGTTACATGGACTTATTACGGCATCAGTATATTTGATTTATTTAGACAAACACACACAAAAGCTTGTGTTTGAAATCCTAAAATTTTAGTAAGAAAGAATATTTTTATTTATTGCTATCTTATCTTTGAAATATTTTTCAGTATCATTCACATAGAATGTTCATTAATAAGGGTTAAATACACAAGGTCCCTATTCAAATAGACTAGTACCAACATAATTGTACCTTCTCCGGAAGTGTACCTCACATGAGACACTACTCTATTTATGTATTACCTTAAATCTTAAAAAATACATATTAATTCTTAATTACAGACTTAATCACCTGTTGCTATTTCAAACGAGTAAAATGTAAGAGAAGGAATTACGAAATTCAGCAAGTCAATTTCTTCGAAAAAAATCTATTCATGATAGGAATCACATTAGCTACACTCAAGGCTAAAACATTTTCTGTGGCTCTGTCTTCCAAAAACTCGTACTACCCCTGCCTCCTTTTGGTTAGCTGACACAGGAAGTCCTGTTTGTGGAAGGAGTGTCTATTGTTACCTCACTTTGGTATGAAAAGAAATTTAAAGGAGAAAAATAGTGTAATTTCGGATTTGATGATTTAACATATAATTCCACCTCGAACCCTTCAAGGTTCAAAATAAAAGAAAACTGACAATTAACATACATACAAAACAAGGAAATAAGATACATTTAATTAAAAACCAAATTCACAATTCTAAATACAAATATATAACTAGAAATTGCAAAAAATAGAAACCCAAAATACATTTTTTAAAATTGTTACTAAGGCAGTCAAATATTATTTAATACAAAAATAACTTTTGAGATCTGTGCATAATTTTCTGTTTTACGAATTTTTTATTCTGTTTATGTGATCCATTTGCTCATAGCAGTATTTACTTAATATAATTCGATTAAACTTTTAAAATGTCCATTATAGGGTCGTACTTATTACCTCATGATGGGGAACATTATTACATGTTAAAAATAGAATCACATCTACAATTCTTTGGAATAGTAATTTTAGATTACTGGCTATTCGTTCGGTACAGTGATTTTTAAAAAAAACATACAGTGAGTGATGTTTTTATATTTAGGGTCAATTCAATTAAAATATGCAAATAAAATTGTTTTACGAATGTTGATATAATAAAAAAAACGGTTTAAATGTAATTTTATATCAAAAACATGAAGAAAAATGACATTTTCAAAACATTCTCCTTTTAAGGAAAATACACTCATGGACAAAAAAATTAGCGCACCAAGAAAGAGTCGTCAAAATGAAACAAAATTTTACATACGTAATAACTACTTTGATATAAGTAAATGACTAGAAAATCAAAGAAAAGGGATTATTTATTTCAGAGAAAAAGGCAAAAGAAAGGAGGATTTAATACCCTGGTGAACCCCCTCTAGCACGATGCGATACGATCGAGCAATGAGGCATACAAGTTCTGTATGATGTCTTGAAGCATTTCGTTCCATATTTGCTGTAACCTTGCCTCGAGTTCGTTCAAATTCGTGGGATGCCCAACTCGCCGTCGCAAATGTGATCCCAGATATGCTAGATTGGAGACAAATCTTAGGATCGGTCAGGTCAAGGAAGGGTAGTAACAGTGCTGAGATAGTCTTGTGATACCCTTGCCATGTGAGCCCGAGCATTGTCTTGTTGAAAAATTGCTCCTGGCAGCCGTTGCAATGAGTGGCAACACATGTGGTTTCAGGATGTCATGGACATACCGCTGGGCTGTCTTGGTGCCACCGATCAATACTAGGGGTGACCATGTACTGTATACAATGGCACCCCATACTATCGCACCTGCTGTGAGAGTGGTGTGTCGCTGTAAAGCAAAGGCAGGATTGAGGCATTCACCACGGGGTCTCCACACACGAACACGATTGTCATCACTGCTGAGATTGAATGAGGATTCGTCGCAAAAGACCATCTGGTTCCATTCCGCTGCAGTCCAGTTTCCTCGTGCGTGGCACCACTCCAAATAGGTGGGCGTCAAGAGCAGCACACGTAATGGACGCCGCGATCCCAAATGTCCTTCAGGCAGGCGCCTTCATATGGTTCGGGAAGACACAAGGGCCCCTAGTGAAGGTGCTACCTGCGTCTGGATGGTGGCCGATGAAGCATTTGGCTCTACGTGTGCATTTCTTACGATGCGGCGGTCTTCTCGACGACTGGTCTGTCGAGGGCATCCTGTGAGCCCGGTCTTCGTGTAAATGACATCTCTCGGATCAACTGGTACAACACCTCCTCACAACTTAATCAGAAAGGCATAATTGGCTAGCTACTCGACTAGCTGGCCACCCAGATTCCATCATTCCGATGGTTCTTCCCCTCTCAACACGTGACAGCTGCTCATATTGTCCTCGAAAACGGCGTAGTGGCATGCCTACCTCAGTTATTCCTTTGTAAACGATTCAGTACTTTCAAACAAGCTTTGGTTACCTGTTTTACACTCCACAGAGAACGACAAGAGTCCTCTACCGGCTATACGTAATGCGCAATCACGCTGCATTTCTAATCATTAGCATATCTCCCCGACATGTACCTTCATGCCAAGTTTCGTTATGATCCCGGAATTATTTCTTGGTGCGCTAATTTTTTTGTCCATGAGTGTACTTCTCTGCAATGGTTTTTTTTCTATGTATATATAGTTAGGATTTTTCTCTGCAGAGCCTGAACTGAGATTTTGAAACATTCACATTATTTTTCGAGTCTTTATTGAAATAACAACCAGGCTTCTTTATAAAAATTACGTTACTTTTTTTTTGTTGCATTAAAGTTTTAATATAAGTCCCCCATTTCTAAATTATATCTTCTAAAAAGTCCAGTTGAGGTAGGGATTCTTGGGAACTTCCCAAATCGAATAACAAAATCTAAACATTCGTATCATCAAGAATTAGTTTGAAGATTGTTGAAATTTAGATATCTATAATAATGATGTTTACGATAAATTTTACAACTCGTCATACTGACGTCAATAGGAATATTGTAAAGTTTTCATATGCAAGAGTATATTTATTAAATTTTTGATTATTTTGGGTCCCCGGTGCATAGCATCCACTGACGACACCGCTCCCTGCAGAAATAAGTTTTCAGAGCGTTCAGTCCAGAACCCACCTTCTGGTATGAGTCAAACTGATGAATCTCAGTGTCTCAATATCAAATGACAATTATACGTAGAATTCATTAGTGGAATTCTTGTTTGCATGTGGAAACTTCACTTTCTATCTTGGGCTTTGAGTTAAACATTGCTTTGGCTTTGCCTTAGCTCAGTATTGCATTAAAATATTAAAATTTTTTTAAAGAGATTAAAATAGTAGAAGTGTATTTAAAAGTTGAAGCAAATTGTAGAAAATTCAAAAAATTAAGTTCTTTAAAATAAAAATAGTATGAAAGGAAAAATATAAAAAATTAATGGAAGCGCTGGAGTTTTAAGTAAGCTTTTTCTATGTCCAACACTGCGCGCCTTAGGAATCTGAAATGCTTGAGGGATTAGTCTGGTGGAAATGACAATTCTGTAAATCTTTCACTCACTTAGAAAATATAAACCCCACAATAAACCTCCTATCAGTTCCTAATATAGATTCCAACCGCCTTTCCCATTAATACACAGCTACCCTATTTATGCGATAGTGACAGATAAAAGGAACAAACAAGGTCGGACGTGTAATGCGCAATTTCGTTGGCAGCACCTATTCCTATAATCTACAAACAAGGATGGGTTACTTTGATATTTTTGGCCTCTTTTTGAAAATCGCCAAGTTCATCGTTGGCTTAATTGAACCTACTAAAATCATTATTGCTATAGCGCACGTGCTGAAAGGTTCGTATATAAAATTCTAGCGGGGAGATTTATTGATTAGGTATTTTATAACTTTTAATTATAATGTTTGATTGTTACATTTTTTTGCAGTTTTTATATTGTATCAATTTCCTGTTAAGTTTTCCATCATTTTAACATATTTGCTGATTTATGGAATTTCTAACTTATGTGAACAACTAAAAACTATGATTCATAATTTTGAATTATTATTAATTTACACTATTTATATTGTATTTTTAATTTATTTTGTGCTTTGATTTGATGTAATTAACATTTTCCGTTCATCGACTTTCTAGCTTCTGCCGTGTAAAAGCTCGATTCTCCGATTACGTGAATGTAAAAATTTATGCTTTGATTATTTATAATGTTTTAATAATACGTTTTAAAATTTCCAGGTATTTACCATTGTAGTAGATTCATTATTTTTTTAGTTCCTGCTGGGTGATTGCCCCCTTGGCGGATCTCGTGAGTGTAAAACTTTTTCTTGTCGTTAAATCGAAAGTTCTATTGATTGTTATGAAAAATTAGCGTAAATATATGAGGTAAATTGTTTGGCTAAATTTTTAAATGATTGTGAGAATAATAATAGAAAATATAAATTTTCTGGAGGTGTTCTTGTAAAAGAAGGGTGCCCTGCTAGGATCCAACCAAAGGTAATAACACTATTCTTAATATAAGAAAATACATTTATTTAATTAAAGTAAGAAAAAAATCATTATTGGAATGTATTATCTATTGCAAAAAATTTTATACGAATCACATGTAAAGATCTACACAATATGTTGAGATTTAACTTTCCCTTAACCTTTTCCATATCATGAGTGAAATTGTAGATTTAGATATGTAACACATTTGCTAACATGTGAAGCTTCCTAGACATATAAAAGAAAAACTAGTTGTATAGAAATATCAAAGATTCTATATTCTAATTATTAATGGAATCTCTCTCTCTCTCTTGGTAGAATCACTCTTTATAAAGACTATTAAGGGATCAGTATAATATATTTTTCAAAGCATAATCAAGCATTTCAACTGGTTTATAAAACTTCTATAGAGTTCATTAAAGCTAATCTTGAAGTGGGTATTGAAAAATCTTCAGTATTAGAATATGTATTCGGTTAATAGAAGTTTAATTGTACTAGACTAATAAGGAATGCTTTACTCTGTTGCTCATGTTATTACTAATAAATTAAATACAGGAAATATGTATTGTGTTTCAACATTCTGAGCGAAAGGGTGCCCAGTTAAAAATTAATTGCATTACGCCTTCAATGCACTTGGAAGAAATGATTAAATGATCCTTGTTTTTCCAATTTTGAAATGCGAAGGGAAATTTCTCTAGTAGCTCATTTGGAAGGAATAAGTTCAATCAGATGTAAACAAATAATGGAAAATTTTAAAATTGCATCGACTGATAAAAAGCCTGCTTTCAATAAATATTTTGATGATAATTATTGTAATTCAGCCTACTAATAGTATAAGTCACATCATCTACTTCTGCATGCCAATACTGATAAAAATATATATTGTTAATCTATATTCACAATACATGAATGTCCAATTATTTTAAAATGAAAATTTAACTGTCAAGCAGATAGTTTGTTGAAAATACAGCATGACACATATTTAGCACATTATAGAATTTTAAATGGTACTCTCCCCAGTTTATATCCTCACAACCTATTTCCATTTCAAAATGAATTGAAGATTCCTGACAGATATTTATGACCAGGCAACAAATTCTTGGTTTGTAAAATCGCGGACTAATGGAGATGTATTTTATGTTGTTAAAAAGATTATGGTAGCATTTCAGAAAGAGGCTATGTGTGTGTGTGATCAATGCCATTACAGGTGTGTAAAATTATCATGTTCGGCTTGGTATACATGTGAATGCTCAGATAATCATGCACCATGTAAAGGCATTAAGTTCATTCTTAAATTGTTTGAGAGATTCCATGTTGTTGAAAATGTTGAATATACTTCTTTCCATATCTCAGATAGAAAGTGTGGTGTGGGGTCTTCCGCCAAAGAAATATGTAATGACATAAGAAAAACCAGGAGACTGAACTTCTACTTGTAGTATTAAATTGTTTATTGCAAGGTAAAATAGTTCAGGAACAATTGTCCCGACATGCAATTCAGTAAAAGAAAGGTAAAAAGTAATTACTAAAGAATTATTTACCTGATCCTCATGTACCTACCTCCCAATCAGCATTTAAACTAGCAGTAAATATTTAAGCCAACTATTGGGGATATAAAAAGGAAAGCTCTGAAATGTTCTTTTTTTAGTTGTCAAGAAAGAAAACATTCAAGCTCAGGCAAGTCAGCATTACTCAATTCAAAAGCTATTTGCAAAAAAAACTTAACTGTATCTTTAACACCTGATATATGCTTGTAGTGGAGTTGTTTTATGTTTTCCAAGACATTTAGCTATGTTTTTATGGGGTAAAGTTGTTGTATATTTTTATATCAGATGAGAAGGTAAGTAATTATCGAAAATGACCAAATTTTTGTCACAAATGGCTTTATGACAGTATATTAGAAGTATATAATTTAAAAATCATGCAGGATAGAGATTCCATTGCAGTTGAATGTTACCACACAAATTTTGGAAAGTGATGGGAATATGGTAATTTTTTATATCATTCGTTCTTAATAAAATTTTAGGCAAAAAAATTGATTTATACTTTTGGAACATACGAATTTAGAAATTACATGTATACTTTTTGCAGGTAAGTGTTTAATATAAAATATATAGAATCGGTGATGTTAATGCTTGCTATCAATACAAGCAAAACTATATACTAAAGTAAGTAATATGTTTTAACTTATGTGTAAATAATTCTTAATAATAAATTATTCATCATTTTGATAATATTTGTGCTGTTTGTTATACAGGAATAGACCTTGAAAATCTGCCTTGCCTATATAGAAACAGGTATTTCATCCATATGTTACATTTCATGGGTGATGAGAAAAGTGGTACTGAAAGTAATGATATAATGTGATTGTCTTTTTTATGGTATAGATGTACTAATAAGGATTTATTTATTTTTTTGTCCAGTAATGGACCAGTTTTTGATATACTATTTGTTTTATAAATACTTTAAATAGTTTAGTTTTTCAGGTTGCTTTATATGTGTTCTGTGTATCAATCAGATGAATGAAGTAAATATTCTTACATCTCTGAAAGTCTTGAATGACTTTTTGATCTTAAAAAGTGCTAGATGGAATTTTCAGCTGTGGTGACATATACATTATAATTGCATCACAGTTGTGAAAGACTTTCTAAAGCATTAAAGATTGTGTAATGTAATTAATTATATATATATATATATAATATATATATATATATATATAAGTAATATTTATATGATGGGAAATGCAATACAAGTTAATATTTTATTTAGTTTTAAAAGCAATCAATTGTCTACTTTTTTTAAGACTGTCAACAATATTAGTTACACAACACTTTTTAATACAGTAGGTATAATCCAAAACCATTTGAAAAATACAATGGTTTGTGCAGTAAAGTAGCTTAAAGAGTGGTGCATTCCATCTTATGTCAAAGCGGTACAAGTAATAAATTTTTCTTAAATCAAAAACCTTGTATAGTTGATTTTTCATAATTTTTACAAGTTCCATAAGTAAACAATCAGTAGCTGTATAGTTATTTATATTAAAATTTTAACATTTACGTGCAACATAAATACATTTAAGAAAAAAAGGTTTAACAGTACATGTTTTGTAAAGAAAATTAGGAAACTGTATTTCTTTTTTTAAAAAAAGGTATAAAGTATTCATTCAGTTTTGAAATCCTAGAAATATTATGTAAGTCAATTATTTCTTTGCTACTTTCCATAATAAATGATTCTGTTGTAGCTAAGTTCATCAAAATCGTTTCCTTCAACCACATAAGTTATACTAGAATCCTAAGAGGGTTTTCAGATAAAAATATAACTTAGTTCTTCGTTTTGCTAGTTATTTTTGTAATGCTTGATACTCAGCTTAACAAATATTAATTTTTTAAAAATACTATTAAAACTTCAATATTTTCGCGATTTATACTTTTGTATTACTATTTAAAATTTTTTCCAGATGTGCTAACTTTTGAAGACTTTCAGAAATATATAAAACTTTCAGCTAATTGAGGAATTGAGCCTTCTACATAACAAATAGCGATCTTAAATCAATGGATTAAATCACCCGTATTAAAGCAGAAAAATGCCTTTTTATTGAACCGTGTAAAAAAGGTTAGTTAATGTCTCTGTCTTAATTACAATTATTTCTTTTTCAAACTTACATTAAGAGTTTTGTTGTTTGATTATCTTTTTGACAATCTCAACACATAATTTTATAATTATACTAATATTTCATTATAGTAGAATGGTGAAATTCCGTATAACTATTGATTTTGGACGAATTTTATTTGAGATTTAAGATATTGCTGCTCTGTAAAAGAATAACTATAATATAGTTTATTATTCTAAAGATATATTTAAATTATTGTGGGATGTATGAAATAATTGCATTTATATATTGATTTCGGTAATGAAACGTGTGTAACGAAGTACAAAGCTAACTCAAATGCGTGTAACAAGACAAAATTTGCTTTATAGTAAATTGATAGAAACTAAGAAACGATCGCAACAATCACATATTTGCTATAAAATTGCTATAAAATTAATGTGTAACATTATTAACAATCTTAAGTGCAATGAAAACATTTTTACTTGTGATAAATGTTGAGTAAATTTATTTGAAAATATATCACTATATTTTTTTACTTATAATTGCACGGAAAACTTTTTTATATAAATGCAATTAGTTATTTAACGTATTGTTAATGTTCGAGATTTGAAACACTAGCAAGTATTAAATTATTCGAAAAATGGTACTAAATATTTCAAATTGTACCTAGTAATGAGATATGCACAATACTATTTCGAAGTTCTGAAAAGACATAACTATTTTGCTCGAAGGAATAACTATCAAAAATGCTAAAAATTATAAAGTACAGACACAGGGGGGGGGGGAATTCAAACATATACAATGATATAAAATTTTTCATGAAAATAGCTCACACATACCTTAGCTGTTAATATTTTTGTTTTTTTAATGAGTTTTTCTTTCTTTCTTTTTTTAGATAAGTTTCTAAAAACAGGTATATTTCCGAATATATCAAAAGAAAAATTTAAGACAGATGGTAGAAAATTATTCATAATTTCAAAAGAAATAAGCTGTATGTTTCAGAGAAAGTACAAAAAATCTTTTTAGAGATAATTGAGTATGTTGCATAGTTGCGATTTATTATAATAAAATTACACAAGAGAAACAAATTTGCTAATTATGAATGAATAGCACATAAACATTTCGATATATTATATTTTCAAATGCTCATATGTGAGGAGTTTTTTTTTTTTCCATCCGTAGTTTTTATAATATTTTCTAAGATAATAGAGCTTTTTCCAAAAAACAGAGTATATTTTATTTTATGAAGAATAAGATTTACATGTTTCGTATATTATTCATCTGATGCAGTCTAATAAAATGTATTATGGTGCCTTTATATCATATTTTATTAATAAAATTTTTGGTAAAGAAAATTGATTCATACTTTTGGAACAAACGAATTTAGAAAATACCTGTACACTTCTATTGCAGGTAAGTGTCTAATATTAAATAGTGGCCACGGTAGCCAAGTGGTCAAGGCATCGGATCGTGGCTAGCATGTCATGAGTTCGATCCTAGTACCACTGAAGACCCGCCGTGTAGGGGTACGATGCGCGTAAAATCTGTCGAGAGCTCAAACGTCCTCCCGTTGGTGTGGTGAGTTAGTTAGGAGAGAGGAATGTCAGCTCAGGTGTCGTCCGCGTCACTTGACCATGGTTCAAAATTACGCGGACCGTCCCCAAAAGCCCTCGTGTAGCTGAACAGTGGGACGTTAATATTCACTAACTCACTCACTAATATTAATAAATATATTGGATCAGGGATATTAATGCTTGCTATCTATACAAGCAAAAGTGTATACCAAAGTAATATGTTTTAACACGTATAAATAATTCTTAATAATAAATTATTCATCTTTGCGATATTATTTTTGTTATTAGTTATAAGGAATAGACCTTGAGAAATTTACCTTACCTATTTAGAAACAGAGGTTTTGCATCCATACACCATATTTCATGGGCAATGTGGAAAATGACGGTGAAAGTAATGATATAATGTGATTGTCTTTTTTATTGGATAGATATATTAATAAGAATTTGCTATTTTTTTGTCCAGTAATAAACCATTTTTTTAAATACTGCATTTGTTTCATAAATACTTTAAATAGTTGTAATTTTTCAGGTTGCTTTTTATGTGTTCTGTATATCAACCAAAATATATGAAGCAAATATTCTTGCATCTTAGAAAGTCTGACTTTTTGATCTCAAAAAGTGCTAGATGGGATTTCTTGCTGTGGTGACATGCATTTTAATTGTATAACAGTTGTGAAAGACTTTCTACAGCATTAGAGATTGGGTAATGCAATTAATTGGAAAAAAATATTTATATGACGGGAAATGCAACAAGTTAAAATTTTATTTATTTTTAAAAGCACTCTGCTTTTTCTAAGACTGTCAGCAATATTAGTTACACAACACTTTTTAATACAGTAGATATGATCCAAAACCATTTGAAAAAGACAATGGTTTGTGCAGTATAAAGGGTGGTGTAACAAATTTTATTGAAAATTTCCTTATTGAGATCACTATGTACCCAAAGCTTAACATTTATAACCTTCATAATTGTTTCTATATTCAAAAAGAAGAAGAAAAAAAAACATTTTTTTAGCTAAAGGATTTTATGTCATTGCAGCAACATGCGTATAATATTAATTGGACAATTCCAAATGAGTTACAATGGCTAGTAATTCTGTTAGAGATGTTAAATCACCAAAACCTTAAAGTAAGCCGATTTTCAAGATTTGGCTGTGAAATAAGCAATTATGTGCTGCCGATACCTGATTTAGGGGTGCGCAAGATTCTAGAGATAAAAAGCGGAGACAGAGAGTCTGACTGCCTTTTCCTCTGAAAAGGGGCTAATTTACTTTTGACATTTATTGCAGACATCTGGTCAAAGTGGTTCAATAGTATCCGCTTAGAGGTGTGGTCTTCCGAGAAAACAATTTGAAGTTGTATTTTTGTTCCATTGAACACAAATGAGAAAAAATTTGCGAGTAAAATCAAAGCTAATTTGAAAGATTACCCCGTCATTTTTTTAAAATCATCATCTAGTTCGAATGATAACAATAATATAAAATTTTTCATGAAACTAGTTTAGCTGTTAATATTTTTGTTTTTTAATCTTTTTTTTTAAAAAAAAATACGTATATTTCCGAATACGGTGAAAATTGTTTAACACGAAACTGATTATTTTGGAAATGAAATATTTTTTCGTGTTAAAGGATATAGTAAAAAAACAAACATATTTCACCAAAATTAAGTTTATTAGAGTACATTTTATTTATATAGATCTAAATATTCATGTATCTAATAAAAATCAATGAAACAAAAACATTCATAAGAACTTAATGAAATTTATTGCAAAATTTTAAATTTTTTGAAAAACAAAACATTTATTGAGTTTTTGGAAAATAATCTGATGAAAAAAATTTACGAGTTAACAATGGCGTTACGTAGAATATTAGGGCCTCCATGCAAGATCAGATTTTGGGCCCCAAGCCATATCTTACAAAGAATTGCAAAACCGTAACACACCGGGCTCCCCCCCCCCACACACACACGTTGCGGGAGCGTACATTACGCCACTGATATCAAACATCGTTTTGCTTAGAAATCTAGCAAATCTTTCAATTTTGAATTTCTTTGGTAATCTTTCTTCACGAGATACAAATACTATAGGCCCAGACCTAGTTAGAGTCTGATAAATTAAGGCCTTTGTGCAGAGGTGGATTAAGCGGCTGGATGGCCGCCAGGGGCCCTAAACTTGAGCAATTCTTACCACAAGATTTGTACAATTTATACGCACAGAAGGCTTCACACACAGCACATTTATACATCTTTATATTTAGTACAGTAAGCAGGGATGTCTTTAGACTTCTTGGGGCCTGGGCCCTTTCGCAAAAGTAGACCCTGAGCCTCTGCACAAATGTAGGCCCCAACTATGACGCATAAAAGTAAACAGTGCGTAGCATACGTTGTCAAATACTCGTACAAACCCCAAACAAATAAATGTGTATGATTTACAATTGCACAAATCGACTAGGCCTATATAAGGACGACGGTCATCACATGTAGCCAGTTGACATATTATCCGAAATTCCAAGTTTTAATTTCCAATTTTTTTAAAGTTAAGGTTTATCTTGAGCAATTGAGTTTTAATATAGCTATACATTTTATTACGAGATTTTAAGTTTAACGAACCTTTTCACTATTTTAGTTTATTACTCTTGAATTCATGGGCCTCAAACCTTTTACCGCCAGGGTCCTCCAAATAACTTAATCCGTCTCTGTCTTTGTATTGGAATCAGATCTCGAACGCCACTTATATAAATGTCGAAGTCTCAGTGTTATTTAAAAAAATTATTTCAGGATATTACTGGAATCTGTCATTAAATGTTATTTTCTAATATATAAAAGAAAGTTTTTTTTTTAAAAAAATTTAAATGAAATGAATTTAAGGCATCAGATAATTCAGTATTATAAAAAGGTTTTTTTTTCGATTGGAAAACACCATAAATTGTATTAAATGATTTCATCCTATATATGAATTTCACAAACTCCCCGGTTATTTCATTTCATACCTGTTTTCAATAAAATTCATCAGGTTTAGAAAGTTTTATTGCAATTTTTTATATTCATTTGCTTGCATTAGAATTTATATTTGGGTTATGGTCAGGCTAAAAAAAATGGGCTTTCCAAATGCGCTATGGTTTCGAATCTTGATTTCATTCACGAGACTTTGTTTTGAATATCGTAGTATGCTTCATATTAAACGAAATTGATCCTTGCAATCCTTAGACGGCGTAATATGGATGGGAGAAACGAGATACGTGTCACATATTTGTCACTAGCATTTCAGAAATCCTGCGTCGCCTATCCAAATTAAAATTTTTAGTTGTTTGTGATTCCAAACCATTTAATTTATAGTACTAATATTACCTTTAATGAATATGTTATGTGTATTGAAATCAGTAATTCAAGGAAGAAAAATTTTGAGAAATCCTTAAATAGTATAAATACTTTACTGTAATAAAAAAATTTCTGACTTACAAATTTATGCAGCATATAAACGAAAGTCATTTTCATTACATTATTAGGAATAAATGTATGCATTCCATATGATATTGTCAACCACGTTGAAATATTTAGTGAAAACATGCACAGATTATCCAGAATATTAACGTTTTTGACGAATGTTAACATTTTGACTGAAAATAAATAACTTAACTTTTCATTTTTAATTAATGGTCGTTACAGTAAACGTCATCCTAATGATGCGAGCTGCTAATTTATTTTTCACTACTTTTCACAAAACATCAAATTTAATCAGTTAATTCCATTTATTTAATACTAAAACCGTCAAATATATTTTA
>BMAO01000709.1:0-29797 GCA_019973975.1 Trichonephila clavata | reverse complement strand
AAAAGTTAAGCACGGAGAGGAAAATGCTAATTTCCGGAAGCCAATCAGAATTGAAGAAGCTGCAATTCGCAGCAGAGGTATATGGAAGTATGCAAATATGTTAGGTAACAGCTAATCGTACTTCCATGTCAATAAATATGCAAAAAGGGCAGTCTTATAAGAAGCCATCTTTATGAAGGGTTACAGAAGTTGATTGTAAGAGCTGATATAAGGTGTTTAAAACTTTCGTACAATTTGTTTTCAAGACATACGTGTTTCTATGACTTCCAGAAAACGAATGGAAGATTCTGAGCGCTGGCGTGCTGTGGGGCGCATTGAAGCAGGACAGTCGATCACAAATGTTGCTCTTTCCTTCGGCCTTCATCATTCTGTAATTTCACGTTTATGGAAACAATTCCAAGCCACACAGGCAGTTGTCCGAAGGCCCATAGATGGTCACCCAAGAGTTACAACAACAACGGAAGATCGATATATTGCTATTGTAGCCAAGCGGAATTGCAGAGCGACCTCCACACGTGTGACATCTATGGTTACAGCGTCCATTGGTAAGGCTATATCTGTAGGTACTCTACGCTGAAGATTACATATGAATGGACTGTATGCCCGGGTACCTCGAGTTTGTGTTTCTCTATCCGTACAATCAAGAGGGGCAGGATTAAAGTGGCGCCGGGAATATGGCACTTGGACTGTGTCTGACTGGGGCAATGTCAAGTTTACTGATGAGTCAAGATTTGCTCTGGAGCCAGATGACAAGCGTATAAGGATATGGCGTCAACAAGGAACACGCAATCGGCCCCAAAACATCACCGAACATCACGCATTCCGAGGTGGAAGCAGTATGGTGTGGGCAGAGATTTCATTAGGACACCGCACCGACCTGTGCATCTTTAAACGGGGTTTATGAAGTCATAGAACCCATTGTGAGATTGTACGTTGCATCAGTTGGCCCTACTTTTGTTTTAATGGACGATAACGCACGTCCCCATAGAGCTGACATCGTCGATGACTACTTGGAGAGTGATGGGATTGCGCGTATGGCTTGGCCAGCATATTCGCCCGACCTAAATCCCTTTGAAAATATTTGGGATGCCCTCGACCGTGCTGTATCTTCACGTTTCTCACCTCCAGCCACTCTTATTGAGCTGGAAACTGCTCTACAAGAAGAATGGCGATTGCTTAACTCTGCGGTGGTTGACCACCTAATTGAAAGTATGGTCAGAAGGGGTAAACTTTGCATTAAGATGAGGGGGGATCACATACCCTATTAATGTCCTTTTTTTCATTTTTCACTTTACACATAATTCTGTTGAAGTCTCCAGTATGACATTATCTGATA
The DNA here is from genome assembly GCA_019973975.1 of Trichonephila clavata. NCBI lineage: Eukaryota > Metazoa > Arthropoda > Arachnida > Araneae > Nephilidae > Trichonephila > Trichonephila clavata. Next base: position 28,461 of record BMAO01000709.1, on the reverse strand, counting down.
AATTACAAAAAATTAATATTGTTTTCATTTCTGTATATAATTATTGATTTTGTTTCATGTATAAATATATATGTTACTTTACAGCCAAATTTTGTGCCAATCAAAGCAGTATTTGTTGATTTCGTTGCATTTTACATCTTCGTACTTAACTTTTAAAAGTGAGTGTGTATATATATATATATATGTGTAATTATATATGTATATATATACATATATACCTAAACAAGTGTATATATATAGCTTGAAAGTATAGGTATATATACTGGTGTGTATTTTAAGCCTGATTTTGCGGTATTTTTCTTATTTTATTCTATAATTTATTTATTGCAAAATCCGACTTAAAATACGCACCAGTACATATGTCTACACTTTCAAGCCACATATATACTTGTTTAGGTACTTTCACCATATAACGCACAATTCATTTTTACGAAGGAGCCTTGGAATGTAGGCATGTAATGCTTTTATGCTCTAAAGTTATTTCTTCAAGTTCTCTAAAGTTATTTCTTTTTAAAAAAATTGTATATCTCTAGAAATATACGGTAACTTAATTTCCTTTGGTATGTCATTTCTCTTTAATGAACAGTATACCGATCTATATAAAAGTTTAATTTTTTGTAATGCTCACCTTTTTATTACAGTTTTGAAGCTCTCATTTTTATACCCGGCGTATAACTCAAACCCATAAATTTCGATTTTGGGATTTTTTTTTTAGTTAAAAGCAAACGTTATACGCAAGATTTTACGGTAAGTATAAAAAACCTTTCACTATTTAAATACGTTTTCCATATTTTATTGAGTGTTTCTACAAAAGAAACAAATAATCCATACATTGATTCAGTTTATTATTATAATTGTTTTATTATGTAAGAAAATTCCTAATCTTAACTAATTTTCTAATTACAAAATATAACCTTGTTTTGAGCAGCTTTTCTCTTGAAGAAATAAGTACACTGAAATAAGATCTATAAAAATATTGTACTAATAAAGAATTAAAATATTAAGAGATCATTTTTAAGAGAACGAACTATGTGACGGGTCTATACGCGTCATTCAATTAACCTCTGCGGAATTCTTTTGGGCAAGCAGTTTTGAACCAACCGCCTCTGAAGGGCAGAAAGCGTGATATGCAAATTATGTTTAATATATATATTCTTTATTTGCCAGTTTGGGAGTTAGTGAATTGTAAATAGATTGGAAATGAAGTAAATCGACAGTGAAATGTATACGAACACAGTGTATTAAGTCAGAAGTTGGAATGTTAAGAAAGTGATTATCTTAACTATTGGAGATGTGTTTAAGTAACGCAAAAGGATTAGAAGACTGCACGAGTTCAGGTACTGTGATCATATATCAAGTTTATGTTTAAAAAAACAGAGTTTGTTTAAAACTAATACAGAGGTTATTAAATATGTAAGCTTTGTATAAAGTTTTATTAAAAGTAGAGCTGCATGATTGAATATATTCTCCCCAACGCAATATCGTGTCACTCCCATTCTATTACGGAGGAAATTTATCTTGTTTAAGTGTTGATTGTGTGGGAGTTGAATATAGTGATAAATATAAAATAATTGAAGTTCATCTTGTCGTCTGATCATTTAGTTCCTCCCACACCTCTTGCTGGGTCACAGGGAAGAAGGGACGTAAATTATTTATAACGTGTACATATTAATTTTAGTTAATGAAATTTTGAAGATATTTGGTGCCAGTAAATGTATTCTTTATTCAGAAATATAATTTTCGCTTCCATTTTTTCCCCATTTTCGCTACATGTTTTGAACCTTTATTTACAGCAAACAAATAAGTTAATTCCTTCAATTGAAACAAATTACAAAAACTGTGTCTTCTAGTGCTTTTTGATTTAATTTTTGTTATTTTTTCGTTCTATATCCTTACGTCAATTGTTTAACATTTTATCTACGAGTGTAACATATGTTCACCAACATCAAGCCCCTTATTGGGCGGAAAGCCGTTTAATGCACTTTCCCGTGGAGACGACCAATCATGTAAAACAAGTAGGAAATTCAATTCACGCATGCAGCACCTGGCTTCCGGTGACATTTGGTTTGGATGTATATGTAACACACCCATCTCTAAATATTTTCCGTTGATCAGTATGTTCATGCAAAAAGGTTAAAAATGTATGAAAGGTAAATATTCTACATGCGTTCACTGTGTTCATTTTTATGAATCGATTATTAGGCACGGCAACCCGGTGCAACCAATGACCCAACTGGATAAACGAATGACATCACGTGGTCCTTTCAGACGAGTCCCTAAATGTACAGAGTAGCTTGCACTGCTTGATCCTATTCACTGTCGACTATGCAGCTTTTCCTGTAACGTGAGGGTATTAGCCATCAAAGGTAAAATATACGAAAACATATTGTTTGCGTTGTCAGTAATTCTAACAGACATAATTAAATTTGTCCGATCTTAAGGTTGATGGAAGTGTCCTACCCTCAATACTTCGGAGATAACACAAGAACGAATATTGATTATCGTGTTCGATCTTCCTGGATACGGAGGGTGTTTGACTGTTTTACTGGCGAGAATGTTCTCCTGATCTTTCACCCAATGTTGAGAACACGTAATCATGGGTTTCTAAGAGATTGACCGTCAACACTCTCTAATGAAAATGATAAATAAATTGTGTCAGAATGACTCGCCTGTAGCTGTCATACCAGCTCAGTTATTTACGATGCAAAAACCAAGGCAGAGCCATTTTGTGTTTCATAGGTGGCAACTACATACATTAGTTCCTGCACTGTATATCCAAGAATTGCCTGAAAGTTTACTAATGGTTTATTCTTAATGTGTTGTATACATACAATAAGTAAAGTTTTGTTGTTTGCTTTCATTACTAGTGTTTCCATTTTAACAACCATTTGTGTATGTTGGTTTTTTAATATTTTTATAATGTTGGTTTTTCATATAAAAATGTTTCAATTATTTTCTGTGGATCATACTAATGTTACTTTTAATATAATTATCATATAAATTTCTTGAACTGCCATTTGTGTTCAATAGATATTGAAATGCTACAAATTAATCACAAATATGCATTTTCAAACGATATTATACGTACATTTTATACATATTTTTGAAAGTATGTGTCTGATTCACTTTTGATTCCCATTTTTCATAAGTTAGTGAAATAATACTGAGTCAACTATAATTAATGAAAATACTTTAATTTGAATGCAATATAATAAATTTTCCATGTCAATTTGAGAACGGATTTTTTTTATATAAAAATATATAAATGTCAAGATATTTTTATATAAAAAAAATCTGTTCTAAATTGACATATAGTGATATATATGTCATAGTGACTTAAAACTAAACAACAGATTGTGTGAAACTGGACCGTTATTAAATAAACAGACACTAAAAAACTTCTTGAACATTAAGCATTTACTTTGTTCATGTAACTTTACAATGTTTTTTTATAAATAACATAACATACGTAGAAAATAGATTTATTTAAGAAAAGTTGTATTTATTGAGTCAAAAGAAACATATTTTATCCCTTACATTTTTAAATGGATTCCGTTCCTCACACCAACATGAAAATATTTCCGTTTCCTTTTCTTTACGTGAAACAGTTTTTTAGAAAACATCTTTTCAAACGGAACATATAGGTAGACACATTTAAAGTTAAAAAGCCTCTGAATGCCCACAAATGGTTTTCTCAAAGCATTAGAAAGACTCTAAGAACCAGACAGAACACCCATTCGACATTCACTTTTGATTTTTCACTCCATTTTCTGAAAGATACTAGCCCAATGGGTATTCCAAAAGCTTCGAATGTTGGAAAATTAAAGTGCCTCTTGTTTAATGAGTTCTAAGGAACGACACAGATTTTAAAAGTATTATACGTAATACCATTGGAATAGAGCATTTATTTTGATAAGTTCATGGATTTAGAAATGTTTAAGTTTCATTCCATTACATTTAAAAACTTTTCAGGAATTGTTTTCTTACATAGAAATTTGGAAGGTAAACTTGCATAATGGTACCTTAGATTTTATAAACTGGCAATTGACTTTAGTTGTTAATATGTGTCTACGTACACAGTGACATTCTAACATTCTATAATTGCATGTGTGAGTGAGTGTGTCGTGTGTGACGTTTAAAAAGCATATAGACTTTTTGGCTATTAAGTTTTATTCGTTCATGAACTTTTAACATGCTATCTATTACAATACAAGCCTACTGTAGCTGTGCTGCAGAGTTAGATTATATAGTTATTTAAATTATCATTAATTCAACTTATTTTTTTAGTCTAAGTTTTGAATGAGGGCAGTATGTCTCAAAGTTCCATAAAATACAGCCATAAAATAAAATGAAATAGGACTGAAATTTAATATTGGGTGACATTTGCTTATAAAAATACCTCTGTTGATATTTTTTTGTTTTGAATATGCAAAGTTAGAAACCAAATGTTAAATGGGAATTAGAATTTTGGTTAATGTATAATTATTTTGTTTGATAGATAATTAATATATCAATCAAACTTCCAGTTTCACACATCTATTGATTTCAGACACACGCTTATCATCTAATTCTAGATTAAATTTAGATTCGTTCATGCGCAAGGTGGTACATGAATCCACGGTAGCCCAATTAAAATATTCACAACACAACTATTTACAATTACGGCCAATAAATATGACCATGATAGGTATCAGGGTCATAGCCTCGTGGCCGACTTGTCATAATTTCTAATGTTCGGTTGACTGAAGACGGGAAGAAGAGCTCATGATCTTTAAGTCTGCCTTAAATCTTACGCGTTGGTGTGGAAGTTTGGAATAGTGGGTGCCAGTTTAGGTATCATCCTTATCACTTTTATCATGGTTCATAATTACGAGGTATAACGTCAGTAACATTCGTGTTGGTTTGTTTCATGACTTTGATGGGGAATATTACACCACTCATCAAGCAATGCCCTCCGAAGTTCCGATAGACAGGTGGGAGGGGATTGACGGTCTGCAATTCGTCGGCCAAGCATATCCCACACATGCTCTATTGGATTCAAGTCCGGTGATTATGCTGGCCAATCCATACGGGTGATATACTCCGATTGAAGGCATTCGTCCACAATGTTTGCACGGGGAAGACGGTCGTTGTCATCCATAAAAAGAAATTCAGCACCCATGGCGCCCATAAACAAACGTACATGTTGTTCCAGAATGACATCCCGATAGATGTGGCCTGTCATCGTTACACTCTGAGCATGCAGGTCAGTTATGGAACCAAGAATAATTCCGCCCCAAACGAGATATCCTGCACCACCGTAATGGCGTCGTTTAATGGTGTTCTCTTGTTAGTAACGGGTACCTGGCGCTCTCCATATGGAAGTCCAGCGAGAATCAGATTGCAAACTAAACCTGGACTCGTCGGAAAACATCACACAAGACCACTGTTTCGGGTCCAAAATGCATGATCTCTACTCCAGATTAAACGCAGGTGACAGTGAGTTGCGGTAAGGGGAACACATCTGACAGGCCTACGAGCATATAGACCAATGTGCCCTAAGCATCTGTACACGGTCTGCCTTGAAACTGTCGTACGGGTATCTGAAGAGAGCTCACGAGATAGGCATGATGCTGTGCTCCGTCTGTTTCTTTTGGCAGTGACTGCCAAATACCGGTCCTCATTCGGCGTTGTAACTCGGGGGCGACCTGTGCTGTAACATCTACTCACATTACCATCATCTTGGAATCGTTGCCAAAGCCTGGAGATTACACTCTGGGCGATTCCAAGTTCCTCGGATACCTCCAGCTGGGTACGTCCACATTCCAGTCGTCCGATAATTCTACCACGTAAAAATCATCCAAATGCTTCCTTTGTGCCATAACTATGCGGTTATTGCACTGAAAGGCTTTTAAAGCTCTTGTGAACAATTTTACTTCTTTGCCACCGTTCCTTACATACCCCTCTCTTACACTCTCGTCACTGTGACGTACTATCCGCGCCATCTGGTGGTTTCCTGTAATTTGCATATTCTTCTTCAAGATATGTGTGATAATTCTACAGTTGAAATTTTATTTTAGAGTTCAATTTCTGTGTGATTCTGAATTATCCTTAATTTATGGACATGAGTGTATGTCCTTCATATGGAGTCCTCGGTGCAGATATTTCTCAGTTATTTTTAACCAAGTGGTAATTGTCTCCTCCATCCCTCAATCTAAATTTGGCTTATTTACACTCACTTCCAAAAATAAGGTAACAAACATAAAATCTATGAAATTTGATGAACTATTTACTGTGCTGAAACAAAATTTGGCACGCAGATATATTACAATGAAAGAAATAATACAGCAATATAGTAGCATTGAAAATGTTTTAATTACGAAATAATATAATATAAGGGCAAGTAAAATTATTTAAAATCATGAACTAGAGATAAAGCCTTTACATCAGGAAACTTTCTCTAATATAAAGTGAGAGAGCAATGCTATATAAGCCTCACAACGAGCTACCATATTGTTTATGAGGATTTCAATAAAAGTTTTGTGGCAACAAAGCTGATTCTTTCAAAAGAAGGACCTTGAGCTCCTGTCTAGAGAAGCTGTGCAGAGAAATGACTCTCCCTAGACCATCCCAAACATGCTCAATAGGATTGACATCTGGAGACCTTAATGACCAAACTATACGGTGAATATCTTCATCCTCTAGAAATTCTCCAACATTGTGAGCTCTGTGAGGCCGCTAATTATCGTCTATAAAAATATAGTCCGGACTCAAAGCCTTCCGGAACAACCTCACATAGGCTCCAAGGACCTCATTCCTATAGTGATGTGCTTTGATAGCACCAACATCGAAGATGTGCAGTGCTGCACGAATGCCCAAAATTATATCGCCCCTGACAAGGATTCCTTACCACCAAATCTTTCGAATTATGTTACATAGGAGAGATGACAGCAAGCTCCATTTTCTCTCCAGTTAAAAACTCGACGATAATCACTCTAGTGAATCTCAACTCATATTTGAAAAGAACATTTGTGTTGATTTTATGATGTTTTAGACTCCAAAATAACCGGTGTTTCCTGTTGGATACATTCAAAGGGACCCACACAACTGGAAGCCGGGTGTAAAGGCTAATCTCTGTTGGTCGTCTGCAGACTATTTGCCAGGAAAAAAGCAAGGCTGCGAGGTCATGAACAAGCTGAGGAGCCGTTGTCCGCTAATGCCGTAGTGCCCTTAATTCAAAATAGTGATCCTATGCAAATGTTGTGGATCTATGGTGACTTTGGTTGACTTTCCTGGTGTCAGTGCCACTTGTTTGGAATTGATTCAGCAGCCGGGAGAACACTTTCAGTGTCACTTGTAATCATTTAGCCACCACCTCTTGAAATAAGAAAGCTTCAAGCCTGCCAATGACTTTCAATGTCAAGGAATCCTCTAAAATATTATGAGAACTCATTTTTATTGAAAACAGATAAACTTGTTTGTTTTAATGCATTATTCCCAAAAATGTGACACAACTCCCAGATTTTTAAACGGTCTCAATCCAATAATTCTGCATTGGTTACCTTTGGTGGGAGCATAAATATATACAGATAACCAGATGGTTTAAGAACCTTTAGACAACTTAAAACACATTTTCTGTCAAGTTATTAACATGCTTGGAAAATTGTGTTAGATCCGCCATCTAGAACCAACTGAATGAATAAACACGAATAAAGGAACAACTTATTATATTAAATATCTGAAACGAAAACGTCAACATGCTGGAACTATTCATTTGTAATGTGACTTCTACTAAAAAAAGAAATTAAATACTTTCATAGATAATTTTACAAAGATTATAAGTATACTTTCCTTCAGTATTTAAGAAATTCTACATTCTGGATGCTTGCTGAATTCCCATATGGCAGGAGACATGCAGTCGCTTACAATCCGCTATACTGCTCGAATACTGCAATGTTCACATTTGTAAAGATTTTTAAATACTTCGTTTTAAATAAATTAATGCTTAAATGCATGCTCATACAAATTTTGAAAATGAGTAATTAATGTTATTCAAAATAAATAGTACATCTGGAATAAAAATCGTATCAAAAATATTTTTTATACTGTGTCCGTATCTTTTGCTATCGCTTTTAAAGAGCATTCACAAATTAAAGAATGTAATGATGAGAAATTATTTTTTTGAATAAAACATTTTTTTATGTTTAATTATGTAATGCTGTTCTCACAAATTTGAAAATTTATCCTATATGCTGAATATTTCTAGAGCATAATTAATTTATATTTTAAGTTATGTTTTAATCCTTTTAAAATAACTTTCCTATAAGCCATATTCTTTGATTGTAAATATTTTATAAGAACTATACACAGCCAAACAAAAAGAAAATTCAAATTTGCTTATTACTTTATTGATACATAGCTACTGAATAGCATTTCTTATTCAAAATAGTTAAATTTTTTGTAGACAAGACTCGGTAGTTTAATGTATCCCCTATTCTTCCATCTTTCTACTTTGCGAAAGCAACTGTATTTTGAGGAAAGGAAAAAAAAGAGAAAATGCATAAATGTTCTTCTTATAACAAATCAAAACTTAAAAGGACATATTTCCTTCAAATTTTATAGGAAAAGATAAGTGGAATATTTATATTTATTTTCTGTATGTATTAGTGTTTGCAAAAATAGATTCTAAACTATATATTAGTAAAAATATGTGTTTTTTAATTTCCAAAGTTAATATTTTCTGTATTCTGCAGAAGAGAAACTCGTAGAATAACAAGAGTTGGTGAAAGTTATACTGAATTTTATAAGATAAAATATGGCCTTGAATAGTTAGGAATATAGTTTTGCTTTTAGGGTAAAAATTAGAATACATAATGTAAAAACTAGTGGCAGTGAATATTTTGAGAAAATATATGTGAAAGAAGAATTTAACAGTATTTCGGGAAAATGCATGATAATATACCAAGTATCAGGAAACTATTACATTGAAATTATAGTAATGGGAAAATGTAACAAACTACTTGTGTTGAAAATTTGGCAAGTGTGATGTTATTTTTTTTCTTACACATATTAATATATAGTTTCTAACATTATTATTATATTCAATTTTTTTAATTTCCTTTCCTTATATCGATTTTACTTTATTTTATTGAGCTGAAAGTATTAATTTTCTTAACAAACGTATATCGATATGCTTGATCAGAAGTAAAAAGTATTTTTTTAAAAAGAATGGCGTTTCCGGATACAGTGGATAGGAGAGATTTACTGAATCTTTTCTTCCTAATTAAATTCCTTATATTATAAATAAGGTTTATATTAAATTTTGGAACTAAATAGTTATGCATAAAATAAATGTTCATTAAGAAATTATAGTTAAAATTTTTAATTATAATAAAAAATAATTATAAAATACAGTAGTGAGAATCCATATGAAGACATTAACGAGATTACATAACGATTAGAAAACAAAATCTGAAGCAGACCGGGGCTCAATTTAGTATTATTGGTTAAACAATTGAAAGATATTGCAAAAGTTAAAAAACTTTTATTGAATTCAAATAAAATTAGATATAAGATAAGCAATCGGAAAAAGTGACATCAGTTATTAAACAGCAAAATTTCTCTTGTCTTTCTAGAAAGAGTTTGAGCTACTTGCAGTGTTAATCACTATGTAATATCTTGATCAATCTGTTTGTAAACTTTATTTGAGCAGTTCTCTAATGAAAATGACCAGTACTCATCAAATCCAATCTGAGCGATCAACAATTTATTAAATACTCTTACTCATCCTCTCTTACCTTTGTCACTTCAAATCTATTTCAACAAAAATGCCTGTTTGCATATAATACGGATTCTTCATCAAACAAGATTTTTAAATCAAACAACACCACAAAGGAATGACAGAGGTTCAACGAAGGGTGGATAGCATGAGAATTCTCCGCAGATGGTTGATTCTACAATTTTCAAATACGTAGTGAAATGCATTTAATTCGAAAACACTGAAGACGAAATAACGGCTAACACGAAATAATATAATGCTCCCGACAAAATACTGTTTTTTCAAACATTTTTTTTCTCTTAGCTTGAAAAGAAAATCGCTTAAGTGGACACAATACGATTCATTTGACAAAAATCCTTCAAAAAATAAATTTAATTTCTTTAGTCTAAATTATTGTTTACATAATTTTGTACAAACTCACAGAATTTGAAAGCTCTAAGTTTAGAAAACGCAGAATTGTAATAAGTTTACGTTTGTTTTTGTTTCATCCCAATGACAAACCAAAACTTCAAACTGACTTATCTCGGAAAGCTAAAGTTTAAAATGCTAAAGATTTTTTCTATTGGGCCTAATACTTGGAGTTTTCTTTAAGTGTTGCGTATAGTATATGGAATAAAAGTTGGTATGCATTTTCAATCAAAAAAAACAGTACTTATTTTTTTAAAAAAATGATTGAATTTAGAATTTACACATTTTTTAAGGAATTTTCAATAAACATTCATAAAAAAATAAGTATTGTACGAATACCAATAATGCTATCTCAAAACACATACCAAATTTGATTATACATAGTTTGACGTACTTGTTAATCAAATTTCATATATGTAGGTTAAATTTTGTACTAAGAGAGTATTATCAAAATCCCTTCATAAATTTCAAGTTTTTGCCTTAAAAAAATAAATATGATTAGCTTTTTTATGAAATGTTGAGCACAAAATCTGTTTTACACCAAACATACACATTTAAGGCAATCAAAAAATATGAAAATCATTAAATTAAAAAGTTTTGTGTAAATCGTACCATGTCCCCTGAACACGGAAATATTGTTTATATGAGAATGAACAAAATACTGAAAACAAGAGCCGAATTGGACACTCCTACTGTATCATCAAAAAAATTCGTTGCAGTAGATGATGATAATGTGTGCACAGCCCCAATTATAGCAGACAAAGGCATTCCGGAGATGGGTCAAAGCTCAAAAAATATCGTTGATTTAGATTCCAATGACGTAAATGAAATGAATAATGCAGCTTCTGTTCCAGCGTCATCCAACATGTGGAACATCACGAAAAGTATGCGCAGTTATTTTAACATGCATTCCAATGATGAAATGAATAATAAAATGGGCAACATAGAACAATTTGTAGACAATTCGATGTTAAAAAAGGCAACACAGAGGAAAATATCAGATTATTTTTTAAAACTGAATAAATACTTTGTACCTAAAAAAAATTTAAAAATTTTGAATTAAGTTTATTTAAGTTCCTATGTGATTGTGTTTGTTTCCTTAATTTTATTTAAATATACGCATATATACATATCTATGTAAATAAAATAAACTCTAATTAACTTAATTTAGTTGATATGTTTTTTCACAGTAACCTTTAACATCGAATTTTTTAACACGAAAAAAATATTTCAGCCCCTTAGGTTTAGTGTGAAGCGATTTTCACTGTATGCTATTTTTGTAATAGGTTTGTAAGATTTATTTTTTGATGGCTTAGTAAAATTAAACTCACATTAGATGAGTATAATCTATTATAATGAGTAGCTCGTTTCCTTAAAGAACGAAGCAATCACAACGATTAAACCAGGGTATTAAGAATGAACAACATGACAAGTCATCTGAGACACTTTCAATCTATTATGCGTTATTCTGCATCTTTTGATTATATGCTAATGGGTAAAATCACACTTTGAAGCACAATACGCCGATTGTTGATACAACAAACTATTCAGAGGCGGAATTTTCAGAGATGAAATCAGAATTATCCCTAAAAGAGTTCGAGAAAAGGTTCAATTGAATAACATTGATTTGCATCATTCGATACAATGGCAATTGATAGAATTGCTGCAGTGCTCTAAGTAAATATGCAAACAGCCCACAGTAATGTTTACATATTGAATATATATAGTTCTTTATGTGCAGAAATATACATTAAAATGTATTGGAAAAAAATTGTTTTCATGTTATTCATACAAAATCTACAATAACAAAGGTGGATAACAAAGGATATTCATGGTACAATGCCCAAAACAGCAACCCAAACTCGAAGAATAAAGCACCTTATTCTAAACTAATATTTTTTTTACCCAATTGTAATACCCATGTAAAATTATTAAATTGCATATTTTCATCTTATCTATTAATCTTAAAACCTTAATTGTTTTTTGCATTACTGTTTCGCTGCATTAACATCTCATTATTTTCAAATACTTTGCAATAGGCTTTCTCGGAAGGATTTTCTCCTCAGTGCAAACTTGAGGTGGTTTTCTGTACAGATTGATTCATGGTTCACCTGGCACTTTCTTTTAAGGGAAACATGACATGTAGATGATTATGAGTAAATAAAACTAGGTTGTTCCACAACGAGAAAATGTTTTTTCTATCAACTGGGAAAGTACAGCACACTTTGAGATCACCGAGTAATTTTAATTTTTTTGTTCGGATTCAGTTCTTTTGTTCTGGCATGAATCATCATTAGTTTGAAGGAGAATCTGCACCAAAAAGAACATTAATTATTTTAAATGTTTGCAGGTAAAGGCCATTTGATTTTTTAGAGCTGGATTGCTAAATTGACCTTCCTCTCATGCATCGAAAAGGCCAAATATTAATAAATAAGTGATATATCTTCGTGTTTTATATCATGTTACAAAAATCTCAGAAATAATTGGCAAACATTGGAGGATGACCGCTACAAATTTAAAGGAAATCATTTATATTCGATTCACAATACGCTCACTCGTAGTAAATTAAGCGCATAGACTTATTAAGAAAGAAAAATTAAAGTATCTGCTTCTCTTGCAAATTGTTAAAAATATGACAATTTTCAGCAAAATCTTAATAAATTACATTACGTGGCATAGAAAATTCGCCGAAAAGGAGGGGATGGAAAATTGTACAAAATTCAAGGTGTGATTGATGATATTACTAGGATGACAATCATTAAATTAAAAAGGATAGATTGGACATATAAACATTCATAATGTTGAATAAAAAAGGAACCAACCAGTATTATCCAGAAATAAAGCAGTCTCAGTAAAATAATAGCACATTCTTATCGTTTGGAAATAAATGACTGAACGTTAACATCGCACTATTCAGCTACTCTAGGACTTTTCGAGATGATTCTCGTAATTGTGAGCCATGGTCCAAGGGTTCCACCCCTTCTTAACATCCATACCCCAATTACGGGAGGACATTTGAGCCATTACATATTTAACACACACTGGCCCTTTAGCAATTGCTAGATCGTACTTATGACACGCCGGCCACGAGTCCGGTACCTAGACATCTAGGTTACCGCGATCAGCTTTGGAAATAACATTGTTGGGCTTATATATATGAATACATATAAATTATTCAGTGGTGAAATTAAATTTTCTTTACTTAAATAATTTTGCATTATTTATTAATAAAATATTGAATAATATATACACTGCTGGCCACCGTAAATGCAACACCCTGAAGGAAGCACGCAAATAACATGAAATTTACAACATGCATTAGCGGAGGTGAGATATGCAAATGATTAGAATTTCAGCGCAGACACACACCACGCACGCCTTTGGCGCCACCTCAAACCGCTATTTAAGGCTTGGAGATTTCAACGATTTCTAGTTCGGCCATTTTTTTTTCATGTGGTTTTTGCAAAAAGCGATCAGTTTCGCATCCACCTCAGTGCACCACTTCACGTGAGGACAGGCGAATTGTGCGCACGGCAGTGACGGATCGCTCAGTCACATCACAAACCATAGCACAGCCCATTTCGTCCATAACGCATCATTTAGTGTCTGCGCGTACCATTCGACGTTGTTTACAGCATAGTGGTCTGTCCGCAAGACGTCCATTGCTTGGTTTACCCTTGACGCAGAACCATAGACGTCTCCGTCGCCACTGGTGCGATGAAAGAAGGATGTGGGTGGCAGAATGTAATGAAGTTGTCTTTACTGACGAGTCACGCATCTGTCTGCAACACCACGATGGTCGGATTCGAGTCTGGAGACACCGTGGAGAGAGGATGCTGAACAGCTGCTTTACGCACCACAACACTGGTCCTGCACCGGGTATTATGGTATAGAACTGTATTGGATATCACTCTCGCACTGCTCCAGTACGCACAATGCCGGTACTTTAAACAACCAGCTCTACATCTCCGAGGTGTTGGAGCCAGTTGTTCATTCTTACCTTCAAAGCCGTATTTCAACAGGCTAATACGTGACCACATGTGGCACATATTGTCCAAAGGTTCTTCATCAATAACCAGATTGAATTGTTTTCCTGGCCGGCTCGCTCTCCGGATCTTTCGCCGATAGAAAACATGTGGTCCATGGTTGCTCAACGATTGACTCATATTACACCCCCAGCTGCCACACCAGATAAACTTTGACAACGTGTGGAAGCTGCTTGGTCTGCTGTACCCCAAGAACACATCCAAAGTCTCTTTGAATCAATGCCGAGGAGTGTGGTATCGGTGATCTCCAACAATGGCGGCTACTCTGGCTACTGATTCTGGCAGGAACCACACTTCTCAGAAGTCTATAAATTTAATCATTTGATACTTGGTGAACATGTTATCTACAAAATAAATTGTGTTGTGCTATCTCTTTACTTTCTTGGTGTTGTATTGACGATGGCCAGCAGTGTAAAAAGAATCAAATAAAAGAAAATATATGAATTTTCTCATAAAAATAAGAAAATTCATGTATTTTTCTTTCAACTTACTAAATAGAAAAGAGAAAAGAAATATTTCCTTCCAATCCTTTTAAGATAATCTTAATGATATAGTGCTGGTCGCACGGTTAACACGCTTTTGCGAGACGCATTTATTCTAATACAGTTTTTTCTTGGAAGATTTTGTTATCCTTGAAAAGTGGCAACTTTTGCCTAGTAGTAAATTTGGAAAGTGTTTTTTATAAGTATTTCTGCCTAACTTTATTGCTGAAGAACTATTATTTATACTTTCCAAACAAGTCTATTTCTCTACCACACTTACTAAGGGACGATATTTAATACACTATTTGGTGTTTGTTGGTATAAATTATTGGTCATGAAAGAAAATATGCTAACGTCAATAACAAGAAAAATATATATGAAATAAACTTACTTTTCTCCATATACAAATACGGTATTCTATAATATCAAAACTATTTGATATTATATTACATAAAATATTGCTATAATTATTTATACACTAATGATTATAACTATTTATTAAACCACTATTGAATTTCATCTAGAAATATTGTATTCTAAGTTAAATAGCTCTAAAATAAGTTTATATTATTTTTTATAAACTTCACTTTAGAATATTTAAAGTGTACTTCAACACTCAATAAAAAATATTGGTTAAATATTTTTATTTTGTTAATTGAGCATCAAGATTTTATCCTTTGGAAGAAATTCAAATGAATGCTTATTTTATGAATTTTGAATAATTTTTGACTGATCAAAATTAAGTATATGAATGGTAAAACTAATGATGCAGCAAGAGTCTGCCATAAGTTTCGTTAGTAAAAGTTTTCTAAGACACTTTTTTTAAAAATTTCTAATGGCTGCGTATTGTAGTTTTTCCATTGCAAACCTAACACACACATTCCCCGGAGGCTGGTATATATTTTTAGTGCGACACCATTTAAACGATACCAATTGCCGCAAGTAATTTTGTCCTCCAGTTTAATCCCCAGAGGGAGGCACCTGAGCTCTGACGATGTGAATCTGTACTAGGATATAATTTTACTGAGAGTACCCAAGCCATACAGACTAGGGATTGTTTACATGCTATATAATCATACGAAATGTACATTTTAAGTACAAATGAGATTTGTGGGACTAATTTTTATGAGAGGACGTTACGTTTGCGTAAACGATAGTTCTACTTCAATTTCAATAAATTATTATTCAAAATTTCTGTCCTTTTTAAATTAAGAGGTGAGAGAGTTTAGAATGTTTTTCAATACAATTTAGCGTTTCTCAAACTGTGGGGCACCCTCCAAAGGGGGTATGATAACCCTACGAGGGAGAGGGGCGTGGGCATATTGAAAAGGCGAAAAACCAAAGGTTTCTTAAAAAATTATTAATATACTGATAGTAAACAAAAAAAACTTTATGACATTAAAAATATACGCATTTGCACTGATATATTACACTTGTAAACAATTTTATGGAAATCAGTACTTAGAAAATAAAGTACTTCTAAAATCCATATATATACGTCCGGGGTAATTAACGCACGGATTGAGACTTTTATATACGCCTGTGGCTCATAATAGGTTAAAGTGGTTTTGTAGCTTTAGCGTCAAAGTATATTATTATTGAATTCAATACATTGATATTGTCTTATGGGGAGCACGATGAAATGTATAATTGAACATTAGGTGATAAATATTGAGAGACTGAGAAGCACAGATATGAACGCTATTGCTAGGACTTATATATTATATAATTGTATATATATATATAATAATTGTCGATTGAATGAATTATTTAATTACAACATGCTTTAGATGTTTGATGTTATGGATGAAGCAGTCCTTTTTTAAAAGAATATCTTGTTTACTGTACATTAAACACATAGCATTCCGACATAGGTGGAAGCAGACAAGAGATACAAAATGCACAGCAGTGACATAATGAAGACAAATAGAGAGAGCTTTTCCAACGTATCTTGGGCCTCTTATATCAAGTGGAAAATGGAAGTTACAAGCTCATGACTTCGTGGATGAAGCCTTTTTATTGATGGAAAGATATCGTTCGGTAGATTCCCGTTGGGCGGGTATCTAGTAATTATTTACGTAAGAGTCCTGAAGGCCAGGAACATTACAGATTAAGAAATGCGGGTGGGTAACGGCTAGAACTAGTATGTTAATGGTGTATCTTACCCGATTTCAGATTTCAGCAGGACAATGCTCCGTTTATACTCCAAGAAATGTGCCGAGATGGTTCAAAGGGCATGACAGAAGCATTGCGGTGCATAGTTGGCAAGCAAAATTACCGGATCTCAATTCTATTGAGAATGTGGGGATGAGAAGATTGAAAAGAACTATTAATCCATTGTATATTGTCTCATATTTCTAATATGAGTCACTAAAAACTCTGGAGTTTATGCGGAAAAGATTCAATGCAATGTAAAGGGTAAAATGAGGTCCAATTTTGAATTGGTCATAACAATTTGGCCATTAAGTGCATGCATGTGTGTGTTTCTCTGTTTGTGTGTATACTTGACGATATATCACCACCTTATATAAGTTATTTTTTTCAACTCTCAGCCGAATCTATCTGAACCAATCTTATCACATATCAAGTACTTCTGCTTTAATATCTGATTTAGAAAAGTTCCAGAATTCCCCTTTATTTCCCACACTTTCTCACTATAATTAACTCCTGGCTGACACCGGCTATATAAGGTGGGGAAGCTTGCTCTCCCTCACAATCACGGCTTGCTGTACTTTAAGATTAATTGAAAACATTATCATAGTTAATAAAAACAACGGTTCTATTTGAGAAAAACCATTCACCATATCTTCAAGCACAATGCCATTTAAGAAGTCATTCAAGTCGTATCATATAAATAATATTTCTGGGAATATATATATATTTATGATCTTAAGTTTTCCACTCGGTAATGAATTCAGGTATAAAGAAATTAAAAATACACTCTGACACAAAAAAATATATACACCCAGAAGAAATTGAGCTATTTTCACAAAGCTTGGTACGAATGTAGTCCCGTAAGGATATATAAATGATTAAAATTTCGACGCCGAAAAGACAAGGGTAAGCACCCTATGCGCATATGAGATGCGCACCGGGGAGAGTTTAAAAGCAGGATTGCTTGTTCCACAGGGTTATTCACACAGATATGTCAACTTGGATGGACGTTATTCTGACGAGATGCCTCGGGTGAGTAATTATTAACACCGTACTCTTCAGCTACACGAGGGTTTTTGGTGATGGATCTCGTAATTTTGTACCATGGTCAAGTGACGAGAACGACCCTTGAGCTGGGACTCCCCTCTCCTAACTACCACACCACACCAACCGGAGGACGTTTGAGCTCTCGACAGATTTAATGTGCATCGCTCCCCTACATGGCGGATATTCAGTGGTACTGGGCTCGAACTCATGACATACCAGCCACTATCCGATACCTTGACCACTAAGCTTCCACGGCCACACGAGATGCCTCGGAGACGTAACCGTTGACAGTAGGAACAATAGTCGGACATTGAGAGGGAGCGTATAGTAAAACTCCGAGAAGCAGGTTGGTCAAACAGGTTTATCAGCTGCAATCTCCGTCGGAGTGATATGGTAGTTGGTCGGTGTTGACAACAAAGGATCACGAAAGGGATAATCAGGGCGTCCCAGGAATGCAAATGCTCATGATGATCAGCAATGAAAATAGCAGCCACGACCTCAACAACAAGGTCGTTAGAATTAGTCTGGTGTTATTTATTTTTTTCCACAAAACCGGTAGCATCAAGGGGTGACTACTCTCTGATAATGCTGGCATAGGAAATTAAAGTCCATTATGACGCCTACAACTTAATACACAACATAGACAGTGTCAATTGGATTTTTCTGACTACGGGAAAGATAGAGTGTGACAACATGAGTCAAGTGATGTTTAACCTGAATTTTTATTTACTTTCAATGCGGATGACGAACGCCTACGCGTGTGGAGGTGGACAGACCACCGGTCCGAAGTGGCAATGTCGTTAAGAGACATACGGTGATTACACTATGTGTAACAGTGTGGCCAGTTATTTTATTGGAACATACGATAACCTCTAGTTATAGTTCAACGCACTTTGATGGTACGCAGTTATGTGGACCAGATTTTAACGTCAGTTGTACTGCCTATGCTAACAAGTTTCTCAGGTGCCGTTTATCAGCGAGGCAACGCTCTTCCACATACTGCGTGATTTTCCCAACAATCTGCCAAAGAATTTGATGTACTTTCGTGACCTCTCAGATCACCAGACCTTTTGCTAATAGATCACTTTTGGAAGGCACTTGGAAGGCAATTACTGCTTTCTTTGAATACTGATGAATTTACTTCCCAGTTGCACATAGATTATGGCGTGATCTTCTGCAGGTCGTCATAGGTGACCGTGATTCGATGCTGCCCGTGTTTCGACTTACCAGGGCTGGATTTACAACCTATTGATTTGTATTGATTTTCATGCCATATATTCTTAATAAAATAATCAATTCCTATGAATTTCTATTCATTTGCTTATCTTCTCATACTATGCACACAAGTTCATGATAATAATCCATTTCCTACTTGGTGCATATATTATGTTGCAACAGTGAATAACAGTCTCTCATTTCCAGAATCATACCTTTTTTCTGTTTTATACTGCAAAATAATTTATTTTAAAAATCATGAATTGCGTATAGCGTAGTCTTACGAAGTTATTCAAGTATTTCGTTTTTTTTTTTTTTTTGTTATTAAAATATTGCAATATAGAGGCAAACTGAATTTTTAAAAAAAATATTTATACAAATTAAAAATGAATGCTTTATGTGAATGTGCTTTCGACGAACCAAATCATAAGAATAGGTACATTAAATAACACAAGAATAATTTAAAAACAAATGCTCAAATTTGTTACAAAAAGGCAAAGCTTGTTTTAACTTATATACGAGTGTTATAGAAAGTTTTTTATATATGTTCAACAAGGCATGTAACACATGGCAAGACTGATAAGAATTCAAATATAAGTCTTGACATTATACTTAAAGTAATCTAAATAGCATTTTTAGAACTTTATTCAAATTTCAATTTTTTTTATTACAAACATTACCTTAGTGCACCGTTTCTGAAAAATAAAATTATCACTAGTTACACACATACGTGAACTAAAATACAATTTGTTTTAGTATAAAAATATATTATTTGCTTCTCCTTTTGCATTAAAAAATAGATTTAAACACGAAGTACTTTAAGAAGTTTCTATGAAAAGTGTGAAATGTATTACAGTGGCTTTCACAGATTTAAACGTAGTTCCTATATTTCATCATTTTTTTTAAATGGAGGTCCATTCGATGCTACAACATTGAGATAACGACATTAATAAGCGATTGAATCAGTATTATCTCAAAATTCAACCGACATAACGAATTTCATTTTCGAATGTACACTACTGGCCACCGTAAATGCAACACCCGGAAGGAAGCACGCAAATAACATGAAATTTACAACATGCATCAGCGGAGTGGAGATATGTAAATTATTAGAATTTCAGCACAGACATACATCACGCACGCCTGTGGCGCCACCTCAAAGCGCTGTTTAAGGCTTGGAGATTTCGAAGCTTTCAAGTTCGGCAATTGTGTTTTTCTTGTGTTTTTCTTACCTTCAGGGCTTGGTCAAAACCATATTTCAACAGGATAATGCTTGACCACATGTGGCACGCATTGTCCAAAGTTTATTCATCAATCACCAGATTGAATTGCTTCCCTGGCCGGCTCTCTCTCCGGATCTTTTGCCGATAGAAAACATGTGGTCCATGGTTGCTCAACGATTGCCCAAGATTACACCCCAGCTGCTACACCAGATCAACTTTGGCAACGTGTGGAAGCTGCTTGGTGTGCTGTACCCCAAGAACACATCCAAAGTCTCTTTGAATCAATGCCGAGGCGTGTGGCAGCCGTGATCTCCAACAATGGCTGCTACTCTGGCTACTGATTCTGGCAGGAACCACACTTTACAGAAGTCAATAAACTTAATCGTTTGATACTTGGTCAACATGTTTTCTACAAAAAAAATTTTGGTGCGCTATCTCTTATTTTTCTTGGTGTTACATTTACGGTGGCAAGCAGTGTAAATATATTGATATCGTATAATATAGTTTCCATTCGCAATCTAAAATTTTAATAGTAATAATTTAAAAATTTATTATTATAATGTAATGTAACTTATACACACACACACACACATCTATACCTGTTTAATTTGAATAATTCTAAATTTCTTAAACGCATTGGATTTAAAGGAAAACGAACTATAAACATTTTCAACAGATCATCTTACGTCAGCAGCCAGTTCAATGGACTCCAATTAATTTGAGACCAAATTAATTAACTTTCGAAGCGTATTTTTTGATGGAACTTTACTATAATAAAAAAACTTCTAATAAATAATCGATATAGTTCAAATAAGGTTATTTGATAATCATCCAGTGTTATTTTTGTAATAAAAACTTATTCCATTAGAATTTATCATTTACTCATTCATTTCTCAGCAAATATTTTGATTTTTACTCAAAATACTAATTATAATTTAAAATTTACTTGGGAACCAAAACATATCAAAATTATATATTTTCTTCCTCTTTGTAAAACGGAGTTTCACACATGGGTTTTGAATTATTATGATAATTTATTTAAAAAAATATATAACCCAAAACACATTGGGGTGTTTTCCGTCAAAAAGAAAAACATATTTTTTCCCTTAATGATTCCACTTTTTAACTTATGAATTTAACTTTTTCTTTTGTAGTTTAATATGAAAACATACCAGGACGGAATTCTTATCCAAAAGAGTAACATATATTTATATATTTTTAATTCAGGACAATATTTTTTTATAAGTGTAAAATGTTTTTATAGTTATTAAAAAATTATTTACTTTAATATACATACATCTTTAAAGTTATCCTTGTAATTTCCAGACAGTGAAAATTAATTTCTTACGCTTAGAGAACTTTGGAGTTTTAATATTAATTTATTGAATTTAATATATATATATATAAGAAAATACAAATATGTTTGTTTCAATTATTTCCTAAAGAGAACGGAAATAAAAATTATTTGTTTGCGTTCCTTTTAAGAACATTTTCTGTGATAAAGTAAAGATCAAACGGTTACAAACTTTTGCGAGGTACATTTATTCTAATAAATTTATTTTTTGGTAGAATTATTAGCCTCGAAAAGAGGCAACTTGATTTTCTAATAAAATTTCTCATAATATTAATACGTAACTAACGGGTCTTTTTCTCTTCCTAATTTAATGAAGGAGAAGAAATTTCTGATATTTTGTGTTTCTTGGTATAAATTACTTGTCACGAAAAAAAAATATATTAACATCAATAACACAAAAGTGTATGACGTAAATTTATACCTTTCACAATGCACACACACATACAAATAAGATATTCTACTCTACTCAACTAAACTCAGATGCGCAACAACCTATGAGGGCCAAGACTTCTTGTACCAATCTCGGTATATTTGACCAATGGCCGCTGAGGTGCATCAGCAGTTGCTCCGATCAGGTGGTAAGTCTGAAGCGAAACCCCTAGTTTTTAGTCCCTGAGCAAACTTGGTACTCATTAATCGACCCACTGAAGGGAGGAAAATCTGAGTCGACCTTGCCCAGCCTGAGGATAGAACCCGGACCTGTGGTATGAAAGCGCGATACGCTACCAGCGGGCCTCTATTCTATTATACTATAACTATTTATAAGAATATTTTTATAACTGTTTTAGCGTAATGTTCTGCTATAATTTTTTATTAACTTAGCATATATATAACTGTTTATTAAAATATTTATAATATTCATCACAAAATACTGCATTTTGCGACGAATAGTGATGAAATAGGATTATGCTATTTTCCATCAGTTACCTTAGAATACTCAACTATTGCTTTCAACTCAGTAAGGGAATATTGGTAAAAAAAACATCATTTTGTTAATTGTCCATCAGTATGCTATATTCCTTAAGAAATTCACAGGTTTATTTTTTTATGAATCTCCACTAATTTTCGAATTATCATATATAATAAGCACAGTATAAAGTAAAACACTTGTAGCAGTCTAATATTCCTAGTTGTGATTATAATTAATTGTTATATCTAAAATAAAACTCTCGGAACAGACTCTCAGACTGAAGTTTAATTTTCAAGTTCAAACAAGTTATTTCAATATTTAAAAGAGTCTAACCCTTTAAATTTAATTTTTATTATTGAAATTTAATTTTGTAATACATTATGCCAGTGCTTCTCAAAATTTCAATATTCGTGATACAATTTTCAATCATAATTTTTATCGCACACCCCCTTATACAATATTAATGTATTGAATGCAATAATAATGCACTATCACGCTAAGGCTACAATACGATCTTAATTATAAACAGTACAAATTAACAAGATAAGAATTGAATTTTGTGTATATTACTTTTAAGTAATATATTAATTAAATTAATTTTAATTAATAGTATAGTTATTGTATTATTTTCCTTTCCCTAATTTTTAAATTGGAACAGATTACAAAATCTTATTCAATTAAAGATTTATTTCTTTAATCATTCATTTTTTTAAAGTACAAATGCCGTTAGAAAAATAGACTAGTCTATGTTTTCTCTGTCATTTCCATCACGTCTGACATCCTCACGAACGTTTGCATGAGGGGCAAACTATTGGAAGTCTAAGCATAAAACGTGTAAAAATACAGTACTTCGTACAGTTGTCAATTTTGATCAAGTCGATACTTCTATAGTACGAATGTTTCTTGAACATACATTTTATAATTTGCACGTTAGTTGTAATTCATGGAATTAAGTATTTACGCCAATAGATTAAAACAAAATCATACATACATTTTTAAGTCGTAAGGGAACATTCGACTACAATAAAGTATCAACAAGCACACAGACGAGCATGGTTCCGAAAATTAAATCAAATTCTCAAAAACACTTAAATTTTGGGTTTACCACAACTAAAGTAAATGAAGGAGAAAAAAGCCCTGTTATGTGATAAAACTTACAAATTTGAAGAACAACATGCGGAAGCTGTTTTTAAATCCATTGAAAATCATTTAGCCATGTTGGCAAATAATTATATAAAAAGTATTATCTTGCCAAGGAATCACTAAGGCGAAATAAAAGGAAATTTTATCATAAATCGCTCTTTGAATTTTGTGTAGAAGAGGAGGATGAATTTTCTGCACTAAAAACAAAAGCATTTCATAATACTTTTACCATTTTCAACATTCTATCTTTGTGAAACCGGATTTTCTGCGGTGGCTGCTTTGAAGATAAAAATATAGATCTCAGTTAAATATAGAAAAATAACTCAGAGTTTCGATTTCTAATATTAGGTCTTCTTTTGAAAAACTTTGTTGTGCTAGACAAGCTCACGAAAGTCACTAATAATTATTAAACTTGTTAGTTATTTAGTATTAAGTAATTAGTTATAAAATACCTTGTGCAGTATTGATACATTAAACGTACACTGGTGAAAATATCCGCTCTTTGCACGAGTTTATTTTTTTAAAAAGTAAAGCATTTTTCCTGATATAATAGCTGAACTGTAAGAATGTAATTTTTTTTAAATAAATGCACATATTTTAAATAGTTTTAAATGAACTGTAATTTTAAGCCTCGCAGAATTAGCATTTATAATTAATGTTAAATAATGAAAAAGAATATAAAATTCAGATGGAGTATTGTTGTGTTATTTTTAATATTTAAAGCTAGAATACTTCAAAGTGTTTTAACCCGGGAGCAGGTGCGTTTTCGATAATAACATTAACGATCGCGCGGGAATGACTCAGTCACCCTAAATTTTTTTTTATTTAGTTTTATTGTACACGATAAAAATTGTAGTTCCAGTGAATTGTTTAACTAAGAGAAGGTATACTTACCTACTTTCAAAGAAATTTCAATTTTCCTTTGATAATTTGAGAAAAAATCCAATAAAACTGAACTAAAATGATTCAAATGTGCATGACTTTAATAACGGACACAAAACAAACACTTTTCACTAATATTGCAAAGATATTATTTGCAGGCAAAACTGTCATATTTTTTTCAAGTTATTGTAGTTTTACTGTCCTTTGATGATCGTCAAATAGCATAAGGAACTTTTTCTTGCTTGTGTCTTTTTGAAAGGAAGAGCATATGTCACTAATGGCTTCATATTTTAGTTGATGGAGTTCTATGGGAAGCATTTGAAAATTTTCCTTTCGTTTCATGTTTATTGATTTTCTCAATTTAACTTCCGTTAACATGATTAATAAGCATTACTTCAGCAGGTTCTTCCATTGCTTGATTAGTTTCTACTTCCTTCAATTGAGATCACAGATGGTCCTTGCATCCACTCCCAAGTTAAAAGTGTATTCATTATAAAAAATATAGATGTTCTAAAAAGAATTATATGAAACGTTTTTCATTGTGCTTTATATACTTATAAGAATACATATTCACCAAATAATTCTCCAAAGTTATCTCTGCGCTTTTCCAATTATTATAAAAATATTTTACTTTGAATAAAGCTCAACAAAAATACATCATTTGCAACTTCCTTAAATGAAAAACAAACACATAACAGACGGGACGGAACTAACCGTATTAGTAAGTTCGAAGGTCAAATAGTTGATCAGCAAATATATTCTGCTCTGCCTGGGTGGGAAAAAAAGTGAATTAAGTCTTCATTTCTTCCTACAGTAGGGTTTGCAGCCCCGGGATCCCTAAATCCAGGATCCTGATAGTTTTTTTGAGGTCCCGGGATCCCGGATTAAAATAACTAAACACGGGATTTATTTATTTTTTGTCTGAATTACAATTTGAATTTTTTTTGGAAGTATTGGGAACCTGGTATTACATTTAACGTATCTTATTTACTTTTTTTTTTTGTATTGCACGCGTTTAATGTCAGTTTTCTTACGAGGGTTCCTTGAAGGGTTCGAGGTGGGTGTTTATGTTAAACCGTGAAATTTGATATGGTTTATCTTATTTTCTTCTGTAACTTTCTCCCCATCACGAGTGGGGACAGAAAATGGACATTTCTCCCACCCTCAGGATGTCCGATGTCAGTTAACTTGGACCGAGGCAATTGAAATTTTTTGAAGATATCTAGTAGGTTTTTGAGTCCCGGGACCCCGGTGTTTTTCCCAATCCCGGGATTAAAATAACTAATACCGGGATATAACTTTTTTGTCTAAATTATATTTAAAAAAAACTTTCCTCATTAAATTTTTCTAAGAATTTAATTCTTCAAAAATTAAGATTTTGTTTATGAAATATGTGCGTAGAATTTTTTGTGCAATTATAAGTGCTATAAGTGAAAAAAACATATGCACAGCTCTCATTTCTCGCATAGGAGAACGCCGCACAAATCTAAGTGGCTCACTGCAATTCTTAACAATAATATAAGCAATATCTCAAGAATAATTTTTTCACAGTTCTTTCTTCAATTAAATACCTTTAATTAGCAGCGGACCTGCTTGGAAGACTTGAGACACTTCAAATCCCATAGCATTATTAACAGCTCATGCAACTAGATCTTCAATTTCAAATGAGGTAACACTTGAAGTTGACTCACATTCATAACTGGATCAATTTAAACATACGAAAACCATTAATTGTCGCAGAAAAACTAAATAACTTATCAAAGAGGTATATGCACAAATACAGTCTACTAGATCTGTCATCAAAAATTCAAAAAGAATTGTCTGTTTTTGAAAATGGAGGGATACGTGGTGATTACCTGAAAAAAACATTCTAGTATTTAATGACGATAATACCGACTAGAAAAAATCCGAATGCGTATTTTCTTCGGCAGGACAATTTGTAACAAAAATAAGATCTCGTTTCAACGATGAAACGCTGGACAAGCTGTGTTTTTATAAGCTTATTTACAGAAACACGAGAAATGAAGAAATGCTTTTTTTTAATTTCACTTGGTACTATTTTTATTTGTTTTTATGATGAGTCATTTTTATTTGTTTCGTTAAAATAATATTAAATCAATTTTTAAACATATTTTCAGTTTTATTATTTAATTTCAACTATGCTAATATGTAAGTATTTTTAATAAATAGTCCCATCCTAATCCCGGAACCAATCCCGAGATTTTGATAATGTAATCGCGAAATCCCGGGATTGAAAATATGATACGGGATTGCAAACCCTATCCTACAGCTAATGTACAGTATTTCAATAATAATATTAGTGATGAATTCCTAAAATTTTTTTGATTCTGTGTGTGTATCTGAATTTTATTTTTTTCTCTGAAAGAGTAGTAATTTACATTTAAAAAGAAAACATAATAAAACAAATCTCGCACTGTAAATAACAAATTTTGAAACAAAATGTTTTTTATTAGGTTATAGGATTAAAGATAGGTAATGAGCGTGTTGAAGATTTTATTTTTGATGACGTTATATCGCTAGATGATATTTTTATAGATATATTATATGAGTGTAAATGTGTATTTTTTATCATATCAGAAAATATTATTTTTACTTCATTCCAGTAATGTTTTTTTATTTTAAATCTTTTATTTTCGATAGGCTTGCACCCCCTTTGTAGGGTTACACCACGTTCCCCAGTGGGTGTGCCCCACAGTTGTAGAAACACTCCTTTACGTCGTAAGGGTTTCAGGGGTGTTAATTCTGTCTCGAAGGATTGAAATATAAGGAATTTTGAAAAATGTACACTTCTTTTAAATTTTAATTAAATAATTTGAATCTTATCCACATTATTTACAAAGGGTTATGGTTTCAAAAAAGTACAAAATGTGTGAAATATAATCATGTTTTAGAAATTATAAGCATATGCAAATAAGATATATTTCAGTAAGAAATATTAATTAAGTTTTGCGTTGCGCACGTTATTTTCTAAAATAGCAGCCTTTCATGCATAAAACTTTATAGAATTAGGAAATGTATCATACTCTTTAAACCCTATTAATTTAAGAACAATATATGTTTTGTATTTCAAAATATGTGAAAAATATTCAATTTTTTAAAAAAATTTAAAATGTATTTTTTTTTATTTTTTAAAAAATAGAACTTATTATTCTATTTATTTAAAAATACTACAATGTATTAAAGATACATTTTACTTTATAAAACAATTTATTGCAAATACTCAAAGCTACTACTTTAGAAAATAGTATGTACAACGTAAAATATAGTTAATATTTCTTAATTTCATATGCTTATATTTTTCTAAAAATTATGATTATATTTCAAACACTTTACATTTTTCTGAAGCACCACTTTTTTATAAATAAGGTGTAAAAGATTCGATTTATTTAATTATAATTTCAAAGAGTTATATATATTTGAATATCCTTCCTATTTTCAGCCCTCTAGAGAAAGTCAACACCCCTGAGACCCCTTTACAAATGAGAGGAAACATTCAGAACAGCATTAACCCCTTCCAGGCTAATTTTATTTTTGGATTATTGATAAAAAAATTTTAACTTTTTTTATGTCTCTTTTCACGCTAGCACAATTGTATACAAAACCAACTAAAAAATAATGTAACAAAAATCTGTTTAAATAATTATTAATTTACCTGTAAATATTTGGCTTCCTGTCTGGCAGAAATCATTAGACTTTGGAGTCATTTGACACTACCTATAAATATAAAGCTTACATTACCTAGATTTTGTCTGAACAGCAAATTTTTACATATTTTGCATTTACATCAATGTGATAAAATTATTAATCAAAATTATATCA
>BMAO01000708.1:0-18566 GCA_019973975.1 Trichonephila clavata | reverse complement strand
CCTTTACAAACAATATTAATCAGTATCAAGAACTTTTCTAAAGGACTTCGTTCCAGATAGTAAGAAAAATTAAGATGCCTTCGATTAATATCAACTTTGCGTGAACTATTGTTTAGATGATACATCGATATTATATATTTTGATATATTGGTATTGATATCGAAGAAACATCGATAGAGTATTGATAGATCAAATGTGGATGCTTATATTGTTTTTCTTTTTAATTGCTGCGTGACACTTTCAATATGTGCCGTTTCCTTTGGAAGCGATGTATGTCAATTTTGTTTTATATGTGTGGAGATATTTACCACTTTCAGAATCTAATTAACTACATTTTTAATTTCATTAAGAATTCTAGGGGTGTTAACTTCCTCTAGAGGGCTAAAATATAAACAATATTGAAATACATATAACTCTCTAACATTAAAATTAAATAACTCGAATCTTTTACACATTATTTATAAATGAATGGGGTTTCAGAAAAGTGTAAAATGTTCAAAATATAATTATAATTTTAAAAAATTATAAGCATATGAAAGTAAGAAATATTTTTTTAAGAAATATTAATTAAGTTTTACGTTGCGCATACTATTTTCTAAAGTAGAAGCGTTAATTACTAGCAATAAAATGATTTATAAAGTTAAAGGTAACCTTATTACACCGTAGTATTTTTACATAAATTAAATAATGAATTATATTTTTTTTAAAAATAAAAATATATATTTTCAAATTTTTTAAAAAAAATTTTCAGTATTGTTCAAATATTTTGAAAACAAAAGATATATATTATTCTTAAATTACTAGGGTTTAAAGAGTATGATACATTTTTATATTTCTGAAAACTTTTATACATCACAGACTACTATTTTATAAATAGCGTACGTAACGGTGAATTTTTTTCACATTTATTACAAAATTATTTCTTATTGTTGCATATACCTATAATTTCTTAAATTATGATCATATTTCAAACATTTTGTACTTTTTTGAAACTATAATGATTTGTAAATAAAGAGTAAAAGGCTCGAATTATTTAATTTAAATTTAAAAGAAGTATACCTGTTTGAGAAAATTGTTTATATTTTCCCCCCTGAGACGCCTTAACTACATAAATTATATAAATAAAATGATGAAAATTTTAAATAATTTTTTAGGGAACTGGTCATAGAAAAAACGCTCTTTGCAGTTTGTATTCACTGTTATAATTAATTAACTTTTTGTCAAAAATGGACTTACACAACTTTCAAAGAGAACGGCTCATTTTAATGCCGGTTTTATGAGTTAACAGTGACATGTGAAAATATATTCCTCCATACTCATTTAATAGAGTCTTAATCTGATTTACTTATAATTGATTTTTTTGGTCTTAAACACCGCAGAACATGAATTATTTTTCAGATATAATATTTCAAAGAAATAAGTCAAACAATATTATTGTTTGGGAACTTGTGACGGATCTATACGCTTCATTATTTCAGTAATCCTCTTGGGGAATTTTTGCGGCCAGCATTCACGTTAATTCACAGCCTCTCAAGAAAAACTCTGATATTTAAATTAGTCTGACTATATAAAGTCAAGGTTTTGTAGATGTAAGATAGAAAGAGCGAGAGAGCTTTTGCGGTGATATGTAGGTGAGAATATTAGTATATTTCATTGAGTATTTCACAAACATAGCGAGAGTTAAGAAAATAGTGGCTAATATATTAAATTTTTAGATTGAGGGGATCTAAGATAGATTGAATTAGATTTAGTTATCGGATCACTAGCGCTTGTTCACGTTGTCTGGTTCACTTAGTCGTGTTTACTTAGAGTTATTCATGAGATTAGATTGCTCACTTTATATATCATTCCTTGGGTTTTCTTTTGCAGTTTCACTTGTGATTAATTAAGTGTGTTCGAAGAGAAATAAAATAATAGTTATTATGGAAGTTGCTGGGGGGGATGTTCCCCCCCCCCCTCCTCACACACACCCTTGGGTAGACAAGATGGTGATAGAGGGATGCCAAAGAAACAACCCCCACAATTTTGTGAAATTTCTTATTCATATAATCATCAATTAAGATTCTAGGATTAAAATGAAATGCTGGATATAAGAAAACAGCAATGAAAAAATAGAAGAAATCCATATTTAAAAGTAGAACAAGTATACAATTGCAAAAGATAAAATTGAAACTTTGCACGGCCTAAAGTTCATGAGTGTAAAAGTGTTCGGGGAAGAACCAGACATAATCCTAAAAATAGCTACTTTTATTCTATCTTTAACACTTTATGAAAATATACAACTTTATAGCTTAACTTGGGAGCAATCTAAAATCCTAACATTCAATTTGATATGCAAGATTATTGAAAAGCACTTAGCTTCAGTCGGAGCTTCCTATGATGATCCTTCTCGAACCCCGATAGCTTGGTCTGCTCCAATAATATTTATTTTCACAACTCCTGGTGGATTGTACGATGAATATTAATTTCAGGCCGCATGACCTCCCAGTCGCAGTTCCTCTTCTCTTATTCTTAGATTTCATGATTAACAATCTAAACAATAACCTATTAATCTTATGAGGGGCGTGGTCTACTCTCTGCCCCACCTAAAGGTGTAGGAGGAAGTGAGGGAAGACTAGCCATAATATTTATCCAATCTATTCATTAAACAAACAAATTATCAACAGACAGAATTCTAATAATTCAAATTTATCAACAGACAGAATTCTAATATTTCAAACTAAAACAGATGTTCCTAATAAGAGCAATAGGAGATTAAACCACGAGAGGTGCGAATTGTGAGAAGACTTCTTATATATTAATCCTCCTTTTTTTGGGATCAATCTACCCTCTAAATACCTGAGTTATAAATTAACTATGGTGACTAATCGTCACTTTAATATCTTCAACTATCTAATCTCTGAAATGCGCTATCAAATATACAAAAACTGATGGGTAGCAATCTCTCTTCGAAGTCACATTCTCCATATAACTAACTTTTAGCTTGAAAATCTAGACTATATAGATCTGACCTAATCTGCATATCACGGTTGCTTCTTCAAAGGATTGGTTGTGATTAATTTCAAATAGATAGGCCAAAGATTTCGAAAGAGGATTAGGGGAAGGCCACGTAGATATCTGTCACAGCCTCACATACCTAACATCAGGGTTTAAATAGAAGTTACATTTGCATAAAATCAAATCATCTCTAGGGAAAGCGGTTTTTAAACTAAAATCAGAGTTAAAGAACAGTTTCCCCAAGGGTATTTGTGAAAGAATCCGAATAGTACTGTGAGAGCGATCTATTTGTCACCGCTCCTTCACCATCTTGCCTACCTAAGGGTGTGTGGGGAAACAAAGCATCACCAACAACTTCAATAATAACTATTATTTTATTTCTCTCCATACACACTTAATCAATCACTAGTAAAACTACAAAAAGAGACCCTAGGAGTGATATATAAAGTGGGCAATTTAATTTCCTGGATAACTCTAAGTAAACACGACTAAGTGAACTAGACAAGGAGACTAATTATCTGATTACTAAATTTAATTCAAGCTATCTTAGATCCTTAATCTAATAATTTAATATCTTAGTAACTCATTTCTTAACTCACGCTATATTTGTGAAATACTCATTGAAATATTCTAATATTCTCACCTACGTATCATCGCAACAGCTCTTCTGCTCCTTCTATCTTACATCTACAAAACCTAGACTTTAAATAGTCAATCCAATTTAAATAATCAGGGTTTTTTCTTGAGAGGCTGTGAATTAACGCGAATGCTGAGCTCAAAGTTTCCACAAGAGGATTAGTGAAATAATGATGCGCATAGATCAGTCACAGTACCTGTTGCAATTTGACATAAAAGAAAATCTATGTAGCCAAAAGACATTGAAGGAAATATTTTCATTATAATATTTAGTATAAATTAGACATCTCTTTCACTTTTTTTAACTCTTCAGATATATATACATTTTATTCTACAAAACACACCACAGCTGTAAATCTTTCGAAAAACCATTTTTCACCCTCTCTGAAAAAATTCCATTCTATTTATACAATTTCGATCGCTCTGCCTGAAAATATCCAACTGATTCCATTGTTCTTATTTAAAAGATGATATATCGTACTTAAGTATTGATACCAAATGTAAATCGATAGTTGGCTGGCGGATGAGAAGCAAAAATCAGCAGAAAACACCGTGTTCCATGGCTGTTCCATAGCACATTCGAAATCTTCAGGGGGTTGACGGAGTAATCGGATCATCAATCATGTTTGGTTCGGTTTAATTCTCATTCTATGTCCTGAACTGCTATTTCATGCGAATAGAAACCGTCTCAAACATTCCGGAAAAAAGTCATCAAAAAACGAAAAGCCATTTTTTTTTCCTCTAAGAGATTTCGCATTCGAAAAAGAAATGGTACATGATGCATTTTTTTATTCTTCTTCTGAGTTCTTACTTTTGCTTGAGAGATTTACATTAGATGTTCGAACGATCTTAGCGGATGTTGCAGCATGTGTAAAATCTCTCTTCAATCTTTTACCTGAGATATGAAAAAAAATGTAAGGCATCATTTTTGTCACCTTCGGAGTAAAGTACTTTTCTAGGTATTTTTTTTAAGAAAGTTGTACAATTTTTAGCCTACATACAAATTGGGCTCCCAACTTTTGACTATTTTGCATCCAGAAAAATATGCAACTTTTATTTTTATATCGCGTATAAAGCTACATATGGTCGATATTCAGTTTTTTTCCCACCGTATCCGACTACGTTTGGAGCCGTGATTTCAAAAAAGCGTATAAACAAATAATTTTTTTGATATATATTGCAATGCTTCTCAAACTTTCAGTATTTGCGACCCAATTTTATATCATAATTTTCATCTTGTCCTCCTCATACAATAACATTGCATTGAATGCAATAATAATGAAATTTGAACTAAAGGTACAATACGACTTTAATTATAAACCATGTAGAAACAAGTATTGATGGATGAAGGAAGGCAGATGAGCTTGGGTATGTTATTCCTCTTTCAACGAGAACTCGTTGGAAGTAGTGTGTTTAGTTCTATTTGTAAGAGAAATAATTTATGTCTATATATTTTTAAGTTCAGATTTGTAGTCTGTTATTTCTGTTGTATCTGGCTATGAAAGAATCTGATGATGGATTTAATGAGTTGCCGTAATTTCACCTTCTGAAATGGATGTAAACTTATGTCATTCATAATATATTTAATTATGGAGTAATAATTAACACCATGACCACACAAATTATCAAGATAAATATTAAATTTTGAATATAACTTTTGTATATGACAATCCCATGGGAGTCAGTGTAGATAATTAAACTTGCTCTTCGTTTAATATTGATAAATTTATTATCAAATACATTGCACAGCGCTGATAAATTTATGAGTTATTATATTAGTATACATGAGTATTTTCTTATTTATTATGTCAGAATATATTTTGATTTATGCATACTTTCAGTAAATTAATAATTTTTTAAATAATCTTTTATTTTTGTTTTTGGATACACTCACGCCTCCCTTGTAGGGTTATCACGTCCCCCAAGGGGGCGAGCCCCACAGTTTGAGAAACGCTGATATAGTGTCACACGAAAGAATATACCTATTAAGTTTTTTTAAGAACCTTATTATTATAAAAACTATTTTAATTCAATTTTTTTGGCAAAAAAAGGAAAAAAATACATTTTCAAATCATTCTACTTTTATATACAAAATATTTCTATAATATTATTTTTCCTAAATACAGCTAATACATCATAACAGTGTCTGAGCTAGGGACTTTAGAAAATTCAGAACATTTTAAGTGCTATAATCAATAGAAATAAAACCGATATTTTTTGTTAAAATTTTCTGTACTCAGATATATTTGAAAATAAATAAAGCCACTTCAAAATTGTATAACTCAAAAATCCTAGTTTAGGACAAATAGGCAAAATATTATTATATTATAGAAGCACTTTCATAAAAAGAGAATATTTTAATATGCCTTTCTTCATTTTTTTGCCAAAAAAAAATTATTACAGTTTTATATGTATATTATAATTCAGGTGATACTAAATATCAAAGTAATTATTCTTTTATACAG
Source organism: Trichonephila clavata (assembly GCA_019973975.1). NCBI lineage: Eukaryota > Metazoa > Arthropoda > Arachnida > Araneae > Nephilidae > Trichonephila > Trichonephila clavata. The sequence continues at coordinate 12,468 of BMAO01000708.1, read as the reverse complement.
TTTATTAAACTTACGGTTCCACATCAAATCAGTTTTACCTAATTTTGAAATATATTATTAAAAAATACTTAACTTTGTAATAGTGTTTGCGCAGAAGAAACAATTACAGTTTATTTGAACAAATAATTTATAAACTTTGAATAAACTTATACATTTACTGCTAAGTTTAGAAATATTATTTATAGAACAGTTTACCTCTAACAGTAAATTATAAAAATATCTAATATTTATGATTTTTATGTGTGAATCGAAATAAAATTAATATACTTGCCTATTTCAATAAATTTATGAAAATTAGATTTTAAAGAAAAAAAACTTTGAAATATTAAAATTTAATTTTAAAACATTTAAATATATTTTTAGGTTTACAAAGAATATTTTCTTTATAAATATTCAAACTTATCTCAGAATATTTATTTTATCTTTATTTTCGTTTCTAAATCCATTGTTTATCGAAAGCATCTCTTTTTCACTTTCATTTGACAAACTGTGCCAGGAAAAAATTGTTTCACTACAAGAAATCATTTATAAAAGTAGCCTAAACTTGCCATTAATATGTATATCTAAAGAGTATAATAGGTATATTTTATAAGGTATATTTTATAAAATATATTTTATATAAGGTAAGGAAATAGTTTTTAAAAAATCTTTTTTTCTAAAATTTTAAATCATAATACATTATTAGAAGTCATTTATCACAATGCCAAAAAGCTATCCTTTTTAAGTAAAAAATGTATAGGTTTCTGCAAGATGGCTTACCGCCCATCCAGTATGCTGATTAGGGATGCTAACTGCTGTGCCACAGGACTTGAGTTCGAATGACAGAGAAGACATAGATGTTTGTAAATGTATAGTGCCTTTGCGCGGCAGGGGGGTACTCTAAATAGCCGTCGAGCCACATGTCTTCTCGTGAAGTTGAAGAGAAGCACCTGACTACCTCCTGGGTGGTCTTCCTCAAAATTGGGGTGGAACCGAGACAAATCGTACTGTCACCTGTATAGAGCTCAAACCTACGGCTGACGACAGGCGTACATCTAACAATTTGCCACGATGAATTGCGTGGTTCTCGATCTAAAACTTCCGACAGGTGGTATTTCAACAATAATAACAGACCTTTTAATTCCTTATATTTAATACAAGTAAAAGAACTGTACTGAATCTTCAGAAATAATACTAAAACAATTGAATTATTTCTTAACATAAACTAATTACTTTGATTTGCATTGAAATAAAATGAACGAAGACAGATAGGTATTTTGAGTTTCTTTGTAGCAGAATATATATTTTTCGAGAGATATTCTAAAATTAACTAATTTCGGTGTTATTTCCTAAAAATAACATTGATGATGCTGATTGGTGCATTATTGATGATGATTGGTGGCATTGCAATCGAAATACAAGCTGTAAAATATTACGGATAGGATCGACTCTAAATTAAGAAATAAAACTCTCTCGGTAGTGTTAGTTTGAGAAATCTAATTGCATTTGATATTATCTTCATTATAGTTACACTTTATCATAGATGTTGCGATTAGTCCGCCAGTTTTGTAGTTAACTAATTTTGTTAAATTTTTCTTAATTTTAATTTCTACGCAAACTCTTTAAGAAAAATTTATACTGGATCATTGGACAATTTTTAAGGGAAGGTAAGGAACATCAGAAGGATGCAGATTTGCGAGCAACGCATGGTCGACATCGTCTTCGTTCTGCCCTGTGTGGCATTGTTATTAACAGCATTAAAGGAAACAGAACTTCATTACCGCAATTATTTCAGCTTTCATCGCCCTCAATTGAGTGTGGAACATTTTTCAAGCACTGAGCTTGTAGATATGCACCTGATTTACGGATAGGCAGAAGGAAATGCACGAGCAGCAGAAAGATTGTATCACTAAAGGTACACACTGAGGGATACAACAGATATTTGCTGACTTGCATCACAATTTGAGGGAATATGGATCATCACGAAGTAACAGGCATAGCGAGGGAGGGCTACGAGGGACTCGAACTCCCAAAATGGTAGTGGGATTCCTTCAAACGGTATCCAACACATTTTGTTTCATGTATGGAACAAAATGTGTTGGATACTGTGACCCGTTAGAATGAGTACCGCCCTCACTATGTATATTAACTTGTAATGATTCATATTTGCACAAATTGTGATGCATATTAGCATATATATGCCGTTTCGGTGCATCTCTCTGCGGGTACCTTTCGCGATACAATCTTTCTGCTGCTCGTGCATTTCCTTCTGCCTATCCGTAAATCAGGTGCATATCTGCCAGCTCGATGATTGTAAAATGTTCGACACTCTCTTCTGGGTGATGAAAGCACAAATGATTACGATAATGCAGTTCTGTTATCTCAAACGCACTTGTGAATATTGCCACCTTGCGCCAAATGAAGACGTTTCCGGTTATGAGTTGCTATTCAGATCTGAATACTTGGGATGTATGTCCCCTATCTAGCTCTAAAAATGTCCCAATGCTTCTGGGACAGCCTGTATATTATTGTAATATTTCTAGTATAGTATATTTCTGATATTGTAATATTTCTAGTATAGTATTTTGTAATATTTCTAGTATATAGTATTTTGTAATATTTCTAGTATATAGTATTTTGTAATATTTCTAGTATAGTATTTTGTAATATTTCTAGTATTGTAGCTGCCGCTTACGTCATTACTTGGGGTAACCAAAGTAATTAATAGAATCTCGGGGTAAATTAATATATTTAATGATACAAGATAGCACAGTTACAAAGAACAGACACTTAGACAATTACAAGACAAACATTTAGAGAAAATAAGTGAAAATAAGTAAAGTTTACATAGTCCAGGATTGGACATCGAAACAGGGGAACGCACGCTTGTCCAGATCCAAACTCTCTGACGATACTACAGTGTTTCGTACAGTCACACTTCAGGTCCAAGACAATACTGTAATGGCGGCACCTACATTTCGGTCTTGGAACTATACCGTGCGTTACAGTATATAGTATTTTGTAATATTTCTAGTATAGTATTTTGTAATATTTCTAGTATAGTATTTTGTAATATTTCTAGTATAGTATTTTGTAATATTTCTAGTATAGTATATTCATAGTATATTTTTGATTAGAATGAGAAAAATATTGTTATAATACGTTCCATACTTGCATGCATTATTGTGATTTCTAATTTTTAGTTCTATTCAGTGGGACAAGTAGATTCCTTTTTTATGCTCTTGAATTATGACGATGTAGAGTTATTACAAATTAATTTAATAATTTTAAAAAGAATTAATTAATTTTGTTTCACATTCTAGTAATATAGTCAAATAAAAAAGAATGTCGTTATAAGCAAAAATCTTCTTAGCATGAAAACAAAACTTTTCATTAGAACTTTTATCTAAATAATTCTTGCTAAAAAAGAATTATGCATTATATAAACCATTTCATCCTTAAAACTATTATAAACCAGCGAAAAAATAAAAGTATAAATTGCGTAAACAAATAAAATTGATTAAGAGCAAAAGAAAACAAATGCAAGCATATATTCGTTGAATATAAGATAACTAAATTACATCAAAAATCCCTTGCAGCTTAACAAGTGTTTCAATTGCACTTGATTTTATGACTAAGATACAAATTAAATACATTCAATTTCTTTGTTAAATCTGAAAAAAATACAATAATATATAGCAGATAAAATTAAATGTTATTTGTTTACTCGATATTTACATTTTATGACTTCTCATTGGATAGTTTCTTTACTACATACACATAAAGGTAATTTAATTATATATTAATAGTTTATACTCATTTCACACACACACTTCGCTTGAAAGAAAAAAATGTTTTTCCGCTTAGCTTATAACTAAAGAGAAAGTACGTGGAGAATTATTCCCAAATCTATACTCAGTAAATATCTCCTAAATTGTGTTTCTAAGCTACAATTCTATCTTTTTATATCATGAACAATGTTTAACTCATTACCATATATATTTTCACATACTTTACTTTAAAAACATCGAGTTTTCCTAAATGGTCTTTAAAGGTTTAATTATAATCGGGTCATTATTGCATATTACAATACCTATTGTTCAATTATTTCTATGTTTTAATAAAACTCTGAGATAAATTCTGCGTTTAGTAAGTATTCTTTGATAAAAATGTATCAAAATCCGTCATTTACTATCCCTAATTAACTGAAACATTTAATAGCTAATGAGAATTTTAGGCTGCTAGATATTATTAATGTTTCGTGTTAAAAATTTAATAATCTAAAAATATTTAATAGAAACTGATCCTATTATGTTTGAGTATTTGAAGTTACACAATTTTTATTTTTCAAACAATCATATTCTAAAATGTGAATTTATCTCTCACTCTTGCTACGCAAATAAACGTAAAAAATGCATCTTTTCCAATGAACTGTTTTCCTCGCTATTCTCAAGCTAAAAATTATAACATTAATTAGAATTAGAATAAATGTCTTTTGCATCCAATAATTATATAGTTTATCTCTACAAAAATTATTTTAATCCTTATAAAAATACTGCTAAAAATACACGCGTGATGTAATAATAAATCACATGTTTCATTATTTTTAAAAATACCATCAACAAATATAAAATATTCAATTTGCAGATCACCCTCTTAAAATAAACCCGAAACTTCAGAAAACAAAACCAAAATCAGGTGACAAGCAAAGCCCCTTTTCATTCAGTGAAAAAAACTTTTTCCCTGTGCACTTTTTACCCCACAGGGAAAGGGGTGGGCACTTGTCGGGGGTGTTGAGAAAGGGAGTGGGAGATTTTTCGCCACAAGCCTCGCCCACCAGCCTGTCAATCTCAGTCTCCCTTTTGTCTTTTCGGAGCTATTTGGTTTTTTGCAGCAAAAGAAATATTTATAAAAGGTTTTTCAGAAGAGAACCGGTGCGTTTTACCAGAAAATTTCAATCAATCTATTTTCTATGACAAAATAAGTGATTTAGAATGTTTTACTTGTGCAAGAAAGAGTAGTTAAGAATCTCATGAAATGTTTCAATAAAGATCTTGTGCAAATATACTTTTAATGAATCCAGATGTTGGGGGATGCAGTAAAAATTACAATACTATGCCAATGTCTCTTTACAGTTCCTTATAGTTCTATCCATTATCTTTTAACTATCAAACCAAAACATATTGCTAAGGGAAATCTTAATCAATCCAAAAATTCATTTTCAAGTTCAACAATACACAATTTACAGTACAGTGCATATCTATTAAAATACGATGTAGTTTTAACGCCTTAAGTCAGTGCTCCTCAAACTTTTAATGCTTGCAACCTAATATTAAATCATAATTTTCATTGCACCCCCTCCATTTAATAACAATGTATTGAATTCGATAATATGATATTTAGACGTTAAAGCTACAATACGACATTAACCCAGCGTTTTTCAAACTGTGGGGCACGCCCCCTAGTGGGAGGGGGGAGATAACTCTACGAGGGGGGTGTGAGCACATTGAAATGTCGAAAAAAGAAGATTATGTAAAGAAACTTTTAATTTACTGAAAATAAATAAAATACATTCTGCATGGTAAAAAATAAAATACACATTTACACTGATATAATACACTTATAAATGTATGAGCACTGTACAAAGTATTTTATAATTAATTTAACAATACTAAGTTAAGAACAAGTTTAATAATTACCAGCGACCCCATGGGCTTGTATTAACACTTATCTTGATAATTTGTACGGTTTATGATTCATCCCTAAGCTGCCGATTAAAAATTGTGCGATTCGTTTTCCAATGCCATCGTTTCCATGTAAATGCGCGCATGTGATGTTTTTTTGAGGTGGTGGGGAAGAAATGGAATAAATAAGCAAACACACTATCAAGGTCTTTTTATTGCATTCCAAAGCCATTGGAATAACTTTATGGATAGTAGTGTACAGAAAAGATAGTACTCCGGAGAGAGGTATATATACGTCAAGAAAATTAATGCTTTGGTGAGCGAAACGTTTATATACGTCGGTGGTAATTAAGAGGTTGAAGTCGTATTGCAGCTTTAGCGTCAATGTATATTATTGTTGAATACCTTCTTATATTGTATGGAGGGGGGCGCGATGAAAATTATGATTGAGTATTGGGACGCGAATATTGAAAGTTGAGAAGCACTGCTTTAACCTCTTAATGGCCGCCGGTGTTTATAAACGTCTCGCTCAGCCAGTGGGTAAATTGTCCCCGACGTATATATACGTCTTTCCGAAACACGATTTTTTTCAACTCAATGCTATCTATAAAATTATTTAGAAGGCTTTGAAATGTAAAAAAATGACCTTGACAGCGTTTATGAAGGATTTACTTATTTCAGAGGATTTTCTTATCTATTCACTGTCTTCTCCCCGATACGCCACATACACGTGTATACGTGCAAAACGGTGGCATTGGGGAACGAAATCGCGTAACTTTTAATCGGCAGTTAAGACATTATAAACCGGAAAAGCACTATAAACCGGATAGGCTTTTTAAACCGTACAAAATTATGAAGATAAGTGTTAATTTTTGCATATAATTTTATATATGACAAGTCCGTGGGGTCACTGGTAATATTAAACTTCTTCTCAACTTAGTATTGTTAAATTAATTATAAGATACATTGTGCCGTGCTGATCCATTTATAAGTGTATATATCAGTGTAAATACTGTTTTCTTTTTTGTATTGTGTAACATTGTATTTTGATTGTTTACTTACAATAAATTAAGATTTTTTTAAAAAATAATATTTTGTTTTCGACTTTTCAAGATGCTCCTAGGGTTATTGCGCCCCACAGTTTGAGAAGCGCTTCCTTAAGTATCGTGAGCGTATATACACGTCTTGCAGAGTTGGAGCCTTAAGTGCCTCGGATGTGTATACCCGTAGTTCCAAGAGAGGAATTTCGTATTGTGCTGTACTGCTTAAAACTAGTCCCACAACTTTGGATAACAATAACATGATATTTACAGTACTACAGAATTAACTCATTTCGGAGAATGGGTTGGGATGGAATTTGAAAGGGTATATTCCAGGAACGACAAAATTCATAGCTATGCAGTTTTTCTTCTTTTTTTCGTTTCTGCGTGCTTTTTGCTGTTTTTCATTTGCTGTCATTTTTGCTTTCCGTGTGTAGTAGGAGCTTTTTAATTTTTTTATACGAACACACTGGATGTGATAATGGTTTATGCGTTCTATCATGTTTCAGGATATATAACAGGAAATACATGTTCTAATTTATTATCTTTATATTTTAACTCTAGAGATTAAATTTTTTATTTTTTATCATTCTATCCGTTTCTTTTCTCTGTTTTCTTAAAGTGAAAATAAACAATTTGTAGGCGGTAAAAATCACGCCTTTTCTTTTCCCCCAATAAACCAAAAGATACACAATGCTACAATTCTTAAATTTAAACTAAATTTGTTTGATATAAAAGTTGTCATTTAGACTAGAATTGTACAAAATATTTCATATCATTGATTTAAAGTGTTGCATAATCTCTTTCTATTATTCATTATCTCACATTGTCTTATACTTCGTGTATATATTCATTACACATACAAGGACTTGATTTCAGGAATTTCACATAACAATGTTCACAATTCTTCACGATGATTTGAACTTATCAAGTCTCTTTGCACATAGCTCCGAAAATGTTTTCACCTGAAAAAAACAAAAGAAATGAGAGTGAGCATTCCTAAAGATTTGATTGACATGGCTGATGAAAATGACAGCTTTTCAAAGAAAATCCTGACAGGAGATGAGATATGGGGCTTTCTTTACTACCCTCATTCAAAGTGAATAAGTGGATATTAACGTCACTCTGTTCAGCTACACGAGGGATTTACCCTCGTACAAAACATTTGTAAAATGAATGAAAAGTAAAATATCACCGGAAGGAGAAATATCACTTGGACAAAAGCTAAGAGAAAATGCGACGAAGCAATTGCAGGACCTATCCAAAAAAATGGATTCCAGAAGCAGTGCCTATTTATTCATTGGGCGCTTGGGGCGAGCACCCAAGGACCCGAGGCCCGGATAAGCTGCACTTAACCAGATTTTCTGCTTATAAATTTCAATCCTCCAGTGCCAATGGGGCCTGTGGACCTTCTGTGCCCAAAGCCAGAGATCAGCTTAAACCGGCACTGTCCAGAAGTGTTTTGAACAATTATGAGAACGCTAGTACATTTTTGTCTGGATGCAGGAGGACAATAATTTTAAGGCTAATGTGAATAAATTATTGTTCTAATTTATAATAATTTGTAGTTGATCTATTCGGGAAACTTTTGATGCTTCTTTATATAATTTCTGTTTAAGTATATTAATGTAATTTAATCCCCTGTTCTAATTCCTGTGTACTAAGCTACAATACCCAGGTGTGAACAGTTTTGAATAATAATGACCTAAGAAGTTTTAAAAATTATTAAATGAATTTAATAACTTTTTTATCGACACTCGCATTTATTAGTACTCGTATTATTAGCCAGCATAAGGCTTCAAATACAAATTATAAATAAAATAAATTGTCTTGTTTTCTTAGGAGAATTTTTAAGCTTGTGATTTATACATTGTAAATTCCTCATGTGTTTCCTTGAAACAAACCCTTTTCATCAATGTAAAGAAATAACTGCAAGATTAATAACCGAACTAAACAACACATTAAATGGTCAATAATATGAGGAAAACAATATATAGTTGTTTAAAATACATCAATCCGAGGAATAAATACTGTTAATGTTATTAATTTTTCTTGTGTACTAGAGAAATTAAATTGTTTTCAACGAAGAATAAATATTACGTATTAAGTTCATAACATACATTTTATGAATAATTATATTTTTTAAACTAAATAAGAAGTAAAAAAATAGAATGAATTTATATATTATAGAAATAGTAAAATTTTATGACTAAATATATTTTTTCTAACTAAATAAAAATAAGAAGTAAAAAAAAAAAATAGAATGAATTTATAACACATAGAAATCGTATAAATAAATGAAGTTTTCATGAGAAAATTAATAAGATGCTGTTGAAACTGAGAAAAACTACCTCAATAAATATTTTACCGGAAAAAAAAATCTTTGGAATGCTCCACTGACTTGCTAAATTTCTCAGACTTACCCGGCTTGCAGATTTAAGAATCATCAATCATTGGAGAACTAGAGGAGATGTTAACTCAAGATATCTCTTAGCAAGATTAAGAGATACTATTGTACATTCTACAAGACTAGCAAAATATAAAGTACCAAGCGTCAAGTATTTTCGAATCATTCGAAGTTGTTGAATATGAAATACAAATTAATCAATTTTAACTAATAATCAAAATTTGCCAAAAAATAAATAAAATAAGAAATAATTAAAGAAAAAAACATTTAATATATATTTAACGAAGTCAACTTATTCTTAAAGAAAAAATCTTTAAATTTCCACACATATTTTATTTGAAAATTTGATTTTCTGCTTTAATTTAAGTTTCATTGGTAGTCAATTTGTGTATTTCACGCATTCTTATATATCTTTTGCTGAGTGGTCACGATACTCCAGTGGTATGGTCGTAAAATCATGGTTGAAAGGTATGTTGACCTCAGATCAGGCTCAGATCCCCATTATCAGACAAACTATACGTAAACTGGCTACTAATTTCTTCAAATATATCGTCGGCCACGGCAACCCTTCCATTTGCAAAAATCATCCCCTACTCCAGTTATTTTCAGTCAGAAGACCAAGAGACATCCTGGTCAATTCTGATTTTAATTGACCTTCCTTTATTTTTACTCTTCCATATTTAAAATCTTATTTTACTTATTTATCTTTCTTATCTCTTTTCCTATGATCCAACACTGTTGAAATGCAGGTTTGCTCTGATTGGTTAAAAATTTTTCTCAACCCACTTATACCCCATTAGCCGAACTCTTGTCTCGGCCAATCAGAACACTGCCTTTCACCTCCTGATCTTTGATTCCCACTGCAACTATATTTTTTTCCCGTGCTCTGATCTTCGGCTTTTGCTGCACTCGGATTAGCTTGGCTAGCTCTGCCACCTTTCAGATTGCATTTTCTCTTGCTTTTTTAGAGCTCTTAAAAGAGCATTTTATTAACTATTTTAATCTCACTCAATATTTTTCAGCATTTTCAGTATTCCTTAATAGTAGTATTTTCTTATTACAATAATTTTTTATAATGGACAAATGGTAGACCTCTTTTACAGTCATCTAAAAATCCCTGAAAGGAGATTAGAGTCCGACAGGCCGACAGGACTATGAGTTCCAAGCAATACACCCAACGATGATTGGAGGTCGTGGTTTGTGTCATCCTCTGATGCATGGTAAATCTGTCGAAGCTCAAAAACCTCCCGTTGGTGAGATTTTTATGAGAGGGGGTGCAGCTCACAGTTGCTATCCTTGCCATTTGACTTCAAAATTATGAGGTATATGTGTGTAGCATTCGTGTTGAGTGAGTGAGTAAATATTTACGTCGCACTGATGAGCTACAAGGGCTTTTGGTGACGGGCCTCATAATTTTGAATCATGGTCAAGTAATGAGGATGACACCTGAGCTGGAACCCCATCTCCTAACTACCACACCACTGGAGAACGTTTGAGCTCTCGACAGATTTTATGTGCATCGCACCCCAACACGGCTTGTCTTCAGCAGTACTAGGCTGGAACTCCTGACACGCTTGCCACAAATCCGTTAAGTTGACCCCTAGGCTACCACGTGCGTGTTGTTCATAGTGCGACGTTGATGTAACTATTACAAACTATCATTTTGTGAGAAAGGAACTTATGTGTTATGAATGTCAAATAACTTAAACCACAAATTCCACTTCTACCATCAGTGGATAAACTGAATTCTGAAAAGGTTAGAAGGTTAGAAGCAGGTTGTGACGGATCTATACGCGTCCTTTCATTAACTCCTTATGGATTCCTTTAGGGCCAGCATTCTTTTAACCAACTTTCTCCGAGAACAGGAAAACGTGGTTATGCAAATTAAGTTTAATATATATATTCTGTATTCACGAGTTTGAGTATTAGCGAAGTGAGGGTACATTGTAATGAAATGGGGATACACTGGAAGTGAAGTGGGGATAGCTTGGACGTGAAGTGAATAGATGAGAAGCAAGCAAATCCATAGTATTACGTATACGTAAACAGTGTACGAAGCGTGAGAGCTTAAGTCCACTATTGGAGAAGTGTTTAAAGCCACGTCTAAAAGATTAAGGGATTGCAAAGTTCAGGTACTGTGCTCTTATTTCAAAAGTAAGTTAGAGAGTTAAATTATGAGTGCGCTTCTTAAAACAAGCTTTGTATAAGTTATCGTAAGAATATATTGAATGAGCATATATATTATCCCACGCTATCTTGTCTCACTTAGTCCTCTAGTTGATCAAATTTATCTTATTCAGAGTATTATTGTGTCGGTGTTGAATATTGTGACAAATAAACAATTGAAGTTCATCATGTCGTCTGATCATTTGTGTTCCTCCCACATATCTAGACGGGCAACAGGCAACAAAGAATGCCAATTCTTTACAAAGTGCAAAAAAAAAAAAAAAAAATAATAAATAAAAAAAAACCACGTTTTTTTTTTGTTGTTTTTTTTTTTTTTTTTTTGAGAATTATATTAAACATTGATATTAAAACCGTTCGGTCCAAGTATTTAAAAAAATGTCCGCTCCTAAAACTTTATTTCTTTTTTTACTTAAGCAGAGACTTCATTCTTAATGTATCCATTATGTACTTGAATATTATTTTAAGAGAAAAAAGCTTCATAAGTATTGATGTATATTTACAAAATTTAAATGTCATTGTTGTAAATATGTTTTTTGTTCCAAAAGCTTACATTAAATGTGATCTTGTATTTATTTAAATTGGATTCCAGAAATAGGTGTTTTGTTTTACTACATTCCTCTGATTATCTTACATTTATGTTCATTCAATTCCTATTATTAGTTCTCTCTCCATATATATATATGTAGGAATCTAACCGAAATCTTTCGAAAAAGTTAGATTCTTCAGATTCCGGGTTTTTATTTGGCGGGATGTCTAGGGGTTTTTACGGTGTATGGGTTAACTTTGAAAAATAGAATAGACAACCTAGTTTAAAGAAACTAAACAATTTATTACGAGTTATAGGAAAGTAATTAACGGGAATATTTACAAAAGGAAATTAAGACGTACAGGCATTTAAAAATATAGGAACATTTATAGGCAGGCATTAATATAGAAACATTATATAAAAATGATAGATAGTCAATCCCTTCTGGGAGGACGTTAGAAATTAAATAAAACTCACTATGCGATGTGCAGGTGACTTACCGCCAGTTGTGGGGAAAGAAGCGCGGATGCGCTGATACGATGCTTCCTAGTCGATGGTTAGTGGGCCTCTGACGAGAAAATTGCGTCAGCGTTTTAATAAGCACGCTAGATGGCGTTGCTGTGGAATGCTGTTTTTCGACTAAAA